>CAJUYG010000010.1:228952-313709 GCA_910591675.1 Galerucella calmariensis | reverse complement strand
GCACAAAATGTTATCTGGCTAGCTTGACTTAGTTTTTATGGATACATAGTAACCCAGACATTCTAATATACAAAAAATATACATACACCACAACCAGAGAAGAGTGAACTAAAAGCAAGAAAAGCTATGAATAATGTACTAATTTAAATAACATAAACTTGATTTGTTAATTGAAATTGTAATGCATTCTAGTTCAAGCTCAAATATCCATCTTGTTTCCATTCAGAATGTTGATGAACCTGCGCTTCAACTGTTTATTAAAAAAGAAGAAAAAAAGATCACAAGTTTAATTTACATTTTCTGAAATTTCAATGGGATATTTTGCCATCATTTTTGTTTAAATATGAATTTGATTAGGAAAGAATAGAACAAAAATGATGTTGGCTAGCCTTGAAAATGTAAACAATTCAGTTTCTTGTTCATAAAATCAAGTGCAAAGATGATTGACAAGAAACATTTAATTCAGTCATTTAAGAAATGTTATTCAAAGTAGTGAAAACATTTGAATTGCCATAATGCAAAACTAAATAAAGAAAACAAAAAATAATAACCCTTGCTACAAACTCCTCCTCTGGTATTCAGTCTAGGAGATGCAATGTATGCCAAGCCGAGCACAACTGAATTGCTACTTCTAAACGTTTGATGTGTGAATAAATGTGCCAAACAGAAATTAACATTATCTTGATTTCTGGAGAAAGCCTAAGGAAAAAATCAAAAAAATATATTAAAAAATATAACAAGCTGGTTATTATGCAATCCAAGTAGCTAGCCCTGGTGTAAACATTCAAAATTCTATCTAAGTATCTGAAATTATACAGGGTGTCCCAGGAGTTCGTACCAAAAACTTGGGAGGTGATAGAAAGACTAAAAATAATGATAGTATTTCACATAAAATTTTTTCTTTACGCCCTTCATTAACGAACTATAGGGCTCTAAAGTTGGGAATGGAAAATGGTTTTTTATTTACAATTATTAAATGGCTGATTGGAAATTAGTAATATTTCAACCGTTAATAACCACCATAATTGCACACTTTTTGGCGTGTTATACAAGTCTACAACATGCTTGTGAACTCAGGTTAAAATATTAGTAATTTCTAATCAGCCATTTAATAATTGTAAATAAAAAACCATTTTTCATTCCCAACTTCAGAGCCCTATAGTTCGTTAACGAAGAGCGTAAAGAAAAAAATTTATAAGATATACCATCATTATTTTTAGCCTTTCTATCACCTCCCAAGTTTTTGGTACGAGCTCCTGGGACACCCTGTATACTTATGGCTTTATTTTCATCAATAATTATCAGTTTGTTTCAAAGGAAAATGACAAAAAAAAAACAGAGTACTGAATTCAAAATAAATATTTTTTACTTTCAAACATGGCAAAATTGATAATTTCAAATTTTAACTATGCCAATACTACTTCTCTAAGATACAGATGAAGCCATTCAGCATTTTTTCAACTGTTTTACAGAAATTGAGCATGCTATATATAAAAATGATTAATTATTCACATCAATTTACCTCTAGCAAGTTTCTAACATCCCATTTTTCTCTAACCATGTTGTAATGTGCTTCCCCAGATTTAATTCTAGTGGGATCACTGTGTACAACTATTTTTTTAATAACAAATCCCATACCTTTGAAGCCATCAACTTCTTGTCTGTCTTGCCAACTGGTGTCATTGTATATCTTATGAACACGATCTATTAAACTTATCTGATAATGAAAAAAAATTGTATTTTATAAATATATTATCAAGTAGTACTTGTACTTGACAAGTACATATAGAAAATTTTAAATCACTCACCAAATAATTTATAGTAGTCTTAGTATTACTTCCACCCATTTCCTGAAAAAACCTGTAATCAGCTACTAGAAGCAAAGGACACCTTGTTTTAGTAGGTGTATACTCATATTGATCAATTTGTCTTTTATGTCTTTCATGTGATTCCAATTTATCACTAATACTGTCATCATCACTTTCCAGTTCAGCCCCTTCTTTAACATAATCACAGACCTTTGGTCTTGGATTACCATTAGGAATGTTTTCAGGATCCCAACTAAATTTTACATCAGATTGTTTATAAATAATCATTGTACGGTTATCTCCATGAGGTAAATGTCTCCAAGAAGGTTCCACATGGAATGTTTCATCTGGCAGATGAATACTACCAGTCAGTACACCATCTTCCATGTGCATGTTGACATGAGAATTTGTTTCACCGAATAATCTTCCATGATAAAAATCATCACGGTCTATAAACAAAATTTTGTTTGAATTTTGATTCTACCTATGAAGCAAAAGCTTACTTATATGAACTGTAGTTTCCTTCCCATCTCCATCTACTGCATATGCCTTAAAATTAGAATGTAAAATATCCCTCTTTGGCGATAAAATTAGTCTAAAGTCCCTGCCATGGGCTCTTAGGTCAACTTCTTTGATATGATTAAAAGGGTGGGTACCCTCATTTAATCCTCGCTTGACTATTTTGTGATTAAGTTCATCAGCATGAATTGTTTCAAAAAATTTCAAGTTGTTAGTTAAAGAGCCTAGAAAATTGAAATATAGGTTTATTAAATAAAACTTTATTTGTATATTTATTCATAAGAAATCATACCTTTTGAGTGACTTAAAACTGTAGAAGACAAACCAAAATATACAAAAATATAATATCCAAGTCCCATTTTGAGATTTGAGTTTTAACTTAGTATTCTCTTATTCATTGTAATTTTTCAAATTATTTGTACATTTAAACCATTGGTTATAATAAATCTTTTAACATTTTAAAAATACAAGTTGCAAAATATCTATTCTATTTATTCTTCTTCTCTTCCTTTTCACAGCACAGCTGTTATTGGCTGTTATGGTATGGTTAATACATATGTCAATGCATTCAATAATCGTATCACTCTCCAATCCAATCATTACTGTTCAAAGATCGAAGATCAAAGTTATACTAAAATTCTCTAAATATTTAATATGAAAAATAACTACTTTACTAATAATAAATTATACTTTGAATTCTAAATATACCCTACTTGCTTACTTACTTTGGAGTGGACAAGCTGAAAGAAGAATTCAACCGACTGACGTGTCCTTAAAATTGATAATTTGACGTTTTACGGCATGCATATGCATTGTAGTTGGTGTAGTTGTACCGGTCAAAAATGAACAGTAATTTTTGTAAAAATTCAGTTTTTGCTATACTTTTAGCTGCAATAATTTTATTCATTGGAGAAATATTATCATCGGAAGTTCCTAGACCAAGAGGAGTATCTCTTTCTCGTGCCTCTTTGTATCCTCCAGACAAAGACTTCACTTGCTTTGATGGAAGTAAAACTATACCGTTTATTAGAGTAAATGATGATTATTGTGACTGTTTAGATGCTAGTGATGAACCTGGGACATCAGCTTGTCCTCATGGAATATTCCACTGCACAAATGCAGGTCATAAACCTCTTAATTTACCTTCAAATAGAGTAAATGATGGAATTTGCGATTGCTGTGATGGTAATGATGAATACGCATCCGAAACGTCGTGCCAGAATAATTGTATAGAATTAGGGAGAAGTGCAAGAGAAGCTGCTCAACGAAAGGCTGAATTAATCAAAGCAGGAAAACAAATTAGAGCTGAAATGGGCCAGAAAGGTGAGCACGCAATAGTCAATAATACTCTATCTCTAGACGGCTAATTCTATAAAAAATAGATATTTTTTTGCAATATAACTTAATTTTCCAGAATTAGTAAGAGCTGATAACAGATTAATACAAATACCAAGTTTTCAAAACTATCAATATTTCAGGGTGTTATTTTTATTTAGTTTTTGGAAATGCACTAAATCTATCTATATTTATAAAGAAATGTTAACGAGGAGAAAAAATCTATTTTAGACACAAACATCTATATCTAAGTATAACAATTTGGATATCTTGATATTAAAAATATAATCATTTTGTTAATGTTGAGTTGTTTCAAGGTGTCCAAATAAAACAAGAAAAACAAATAAAACTCACAGAGCTTAGAAAAAATAAAGAGGAAGCAGAAAAATTAAGAGCTGAAAAGGATACTTTAAAAAATGAAGTAGAAGAGTTAGAAAATAAAGCTTTGGAATATTATAGAAAACTTGAAGAGGAAGCTAAACTCATAAAAGAAGAAGAGGAAGCTGCAGCTCTTAAAGCTGAAGCAATAGAAGCTTTTAATAAGTTTGATTCAAACCAGGATGGTTGGCTAGAAATTTCTGAGGTAAAAGTTAGGACTTCCTTTGATAGAGATGGCAATGGGGAAGGTAATGCATTTTTAATAAATTTGTTTTGTGTTAATAACTTGAATTAACATTTTTGTAGTATCTGATGATGAAGCTAAATATTACTTGAATCTTCAAGAGTCAGTGGATTTAGATACTTTTGTCAACCAATGCTGGAAAACTCTCAGACCAGTTGCTTTTAGAGAAGGTACTGAGAAAATTCCAGAAAAAACTGTTGAAAATGCAAATACAGGAGAAGCTGAAGACATGCAAGATAGTGATGAACATGAACCAGAGCTTGATGAAGATGGTGAAGGTAAAAACAAATTAATTGGATATTATACAGTTCTTCAAACTCCATTTATTTAATGTAAAATGAAATTTTATATTTAATTTCAACAACAGTAACAAACAAATCCTAAATTATTTTAGATCATGATTATGAAGATGAGGAAGAACATGAATCACAAGAACCAGAACAAACAGAGCCAACGGTAGCACCTCCAACAATCCAATATGATGATGAAACTCAACAACTTGTAGAAAAAGCAACAGCTGCCCGAAATGAATATCTCGAAGCCAACAAATTCGTTAATGACATAGATAGAGAAATTAAAAACATAGAAGAATATCTCGAAAAAGATTTTGGAACTGATGAAGAATTTGCTTCATTGGAAGGACACTGTTTTGATTATGAAGATCATGAGTATATCTATAAACTTTGTCCATTTGACAAAACCACCCAGCAACCCAAGTCAGGAGCTTCTGATGTTAGGTTAGGCACCTGGGGATATTGGTCCGGTGCTGAACCTAATAAATATGAACAAATGACTTTTGAAGGAGGTCAGAATTGTTGGAATGGACCCCAAAGGACCACTGTAGTTAGGGTAAGTTGTGGAAGTGAAAATAAAGTTCTAAGTGTATCCGAGCCTAATAGGTGTGAATACTTTTTTGATTTTGTTACGCCTGCTGCTTGTTATGAGGCTCCTGTGCTTGAAAATGAAGATTTACATGATGAATTGTGAGAAAGTTGATGATTTCAAATAATAGGTTGTCAACTATTACCGGTATTTTGACTATTTCCATGTTTTATTGTGATTTTTATGTGTAAATTTATTTTTTCGTATATATCCTTTTTTTTAATATTCAGTATTCTTTATAAATATAAAACAAGTTGTTATTGGTTTTGCAGTGTGATTACATTATCAATTTTGAATATTATATCAAAATTTGTATCTAAATAATCATAATTACCTATAAAATAAAATGTCCAATAGTTATAACAATAATTTCTGGTTTAGTTTTGATTTCGTAAAGACACTGACCTAGTGGTAAACTTTTTCCAGCATTTTTAAGACTTATATATTTATTAAGGTAAAATTAGCAATCAATAGTTGAATTTTTGTTGAAAGGTGTAAATTATCATTGAATAAAATGTATGTTTATAATATGTTTTTTTATTATACTTTGTTTATGGTTATCTGTTTATGTTTAAATAGTTGTATAAATAGGATATTCAACACTCGTTTTGCACGAAAGCCTTCAAGATCAAGATCTTTGAGTTGCAATACAAGAATTCGTGTCCATAAAATTAGCCTCAATAACCCAGCCCATTCAGATCTAAAATACCTAAGAAAATGATGACAATGCTAACTTTTTTTAAAGTTAGCCTTGTCATATTACACGGTAAAATCATACAAAAACACCCCAAGAATTAGTTGCTCCATGAACAATGAACAGAACAAAAACGTCTGAAATAGCCGTGAAAAATTAGTTGCTCCATGGACAATGATTAGAGCAATTGAATAATATTAGCATTAAAATGGTTTCCAATATTTTTTGGTTATCGCACATATCATAGTACATAACCCATTGGTTATCACTTCTTAAGCTAATTGTCAGATAATGTCCTGGAGTTGACATATCTTTGACTTTCTCGCCACCCGAGGATCTGGCCGTTAGGCTCATTTTATGGACGTCAAGAATTCAACTCAATTTCTTATCCTATCTTTACTAACCTTATTAACTTGATACTGTGTCTATTGAATGAAGCTTTTTTGACAAGAAGAGAACACACTCGATGTTGGCGAATTACATTATTTCATTCTTTTCTAAAATTTTTATCAGATCAAAATTTGTCAATTTTTTATGATCACTGTATATCTTCGAATATTAATTGAAGTTTGCGAGTTATAGTATTGAAAGAAGGCAGATTCTAATAAGATAAATTCTTGGGAGAAGGAAACATATGCTAATTTTCTCGGTTCTACCTACCAGAGCTTGGGGTGTGCGATAAATCATTATTTTATATGCTATATGAGGAAAGATGAACTGGTCATATGTACCAATTCGACAATGTGTTTAAAACAGAAGTATGTAGGTATATTTGGTGGGGATACAAATGTTAAACTTTAATGTGAAGAGTTGTTTCCTCATACAAACAAATATAGATTATGTCAAAGATTACAGAATAAAAATATAAGATGTTTCACTCCAGGGTGGTTTGATTCAAGTTGCTGTCCCAAACGGACGCCGCTCTCATAAATCATGTTCACAACTCGCTTTTGTTGTCAATAACGAAACCGGTAGGTACCAGAGAAGTTCGAAAAGCTCATTTTATTTTAAGCTATACAGGGGTCATTTGAGAAATATATATTTAAATTAATAGGCAGTGGCGGATTTGCCATAAGGCCCAGTAGGCCCGGGCCTAGGGCGGCCAGATACGAAGGGCGGCAATCGTGCCAAAAAAACTCAGTGATGATAACAACATGCGAAGAATTCATTCGACTTATGGGAAACAAAGTTTTGGAAACAATTGTTATGGAAATATTAACCGCAAAATATTTTTCTCTGATTATTGACTCGACACCGGATATATCTCACGTAGACCAGCTCACTTATGTTATCAGATATGTCCTGCCTAATGGGTCACCTGTAGAACGGTTCCTCAAGTTTATTCCAAACACAGGCCACAAATCACAACAAATGGCAGATGCTGTTACCTCAACTTTAACTGAATTGGGAATTGACATTTCAAACTGCCGCGGGCAATCATATGACAATGCAGCTAACATGTCAGGCATATACAACGGCCTGCAAGCTAAAATAAAGGAAATTTCACCCCTTGCCGACTATGTTCCCTGTTCAGCACACTCGCTTAATTTAGTAGGTGAATGTGCTGCTGAAAGCAGCCAAGAGGCTTGTTCGTTCTTTTTTCTACTCCAAGAGTTATACAATTTCTTTGCAGCGTCAACTCAGCGTTGGGAACTCCTTCAAACCCATTTCACCGTCAAAAGTCTATCAACGACTCGTTGGTCAGCTCGTGCAGACGCATGCAAAAGTTTACGCGAATCCTGGAATGAAATCCATAAAGCGCTAGTCACCATCGAAAATGACACACAACAGAAGAGAACCGTTATATGCGAAGCAAGAGGTATTCGTTTGAAACTGGAACGTTTTGAAACGGCTCTCATGGCTGTTTTTTGGGGATGTTTACTAGATCGCATTAACGCCACAAGTAAAAAACTTCAGAGTGTGGAAATTGACATTACTATTGTTATAGAACTGTACGAGGCTTTAATACATTTTGTTGGCGAAACAAGAGAGAATTTCGATGAATTCGAAAAAAAAGCGAATAAACTGTCCTTCGTACAGGAATATGAAAAAGATTTTCGACGCAATCGAAAGCGTAAGCTGCTTCCTGGCGAGACTAATACAGGTGAAGAGATGCAACAAAGTGGCCGTGAAAATTTTAGAATACATAATTTTTTGGTAGTAATTGATACATTGTCAGAAGAACTGAAAAGACGCCGGGATGCTTATAAATTACTCTACAATAAATTCCACTTTATTACCAACCTGAAGAATCTAAGCATCTCAGAAGTCGAAGATAAGGCCAAAGCATTGCAAATGATTTATTCTACTGACTTAGAAGACAATTTTACAGAAGAATGTCTTCATTTTCGTTCCCACTGCAGCATAAAAAATGAGGAGCAAAAGAGTGCAGTCAGTTTGTTGAAATGGTTACGAACCGAAGGTCTTCAAACCATTTATCCAAACGTGGATATTGGTCTTCGTATGTGTGTGTGTACACCCGCCAGTAACTGTACAGGAGAAAGATCGTTTTCTTGTTTGCGCAGAGTTAAAAACTATTTACGCACTACAATGACGGAGCAGAGGCTAAACGATCTTGCTTTGCTTAACATAGAAGCTGATTTTTTAAGGAAATTGGATTGCGAAGATTTAATTAATAATTTTGCTGCGCTTAAGTGCAGACGACGAGTTTTGTAACACATTGTAAAACCTTTATTTTATTAAAAAGGAAACCTAAAACCATTTTAAATGTTTTATTCAAATTTCCAATCATCCCTGGCCTCGGAAAATATTATAAACTAGCTTTATAAGCTAGCTTTTAGTTAACAATTTTCTGAATCAAATAAAAGTGGCAATAAAGTAAATTCATGAATTATGTATCTAGTCTCTAATGATCGGTGCTGAGAAAAGGGCGGCACATGGCCTGGGGCCTAGAGCGGCTAGGACTGCAAATCCGCCACTGTTAATAGGACTCTTAATCACAAAGGTTTATTTTTAAATGTTAATTATTTCGAAAAATGTTTGGGATATGAATTTGAAAAGATAAGTAAAAAATAAAATGAAATTTTCAAAATGAATCAATTCACAGGTTTTATCCATTTAAAACCACTATTATATTATTGTTTATTTTGGAAGACTAAATGAAATATACAAAATTCTCTGGCCCTTAACACTTAAGTACGAACACACCGTCTGACAGACGGTATCGAAAGGTTGAGTTTAATATATTTCCCCACTCCCGCGCTCCAAACGTCGGCCAATCACGTAATTTCAGTACACATATCAGCAAACATTAAAAAAAAAATGCGAATAGGCTCTACTTTAGGCTTTGCATTTTTCTTATTAGTCTGTTAATTTTTTGTGTTTTTCTGCCCAACGTACTTGTTTTATATATTATTATTATTATTATAAAAATAAATTATTTCAATTTTTTTCCGGAATTTTGTGTCAACAAATATTCCAAAATATTCAGTGTTTGAGCTTTGCTATCGAAGAGAAAAATATTAACCAGGTTTTTTTGCTTATTTCAATAATAATGAATTAATAAATCTAAACAGCATAAACATAAAACACGAACAACCAATTATAAACACCGTTCTAAAAAAACTGGACTCGACGGGCGACGTCCCGTATAATATGCCAAATCAAATGCAAGTAAGGACGTAGCGACGTACTGTACCAAGGGGCCAACCTCCAAGTCACCAGAGGCATCGGTGCTTTACGCGATAAATTCGAACAAATGAAATATCTTATATTTTTATTCTGAAATCTTTGATTATGTGATTTATGTTTTAAATATTAATTATATTTAGATAAACACTGCATTCGTTTTCAATCCAATATCGTTTAAGCCAGCCCTGAAGGAACGTTTATCAATATAAGATATGGTAGTTAAAAATAAGTAAGTAACAAGGTAATTGATAAAACTGGTTTTATCACTACATATTTTAAGATAAAGCCAAATGTTACTGAATAGGTGTATAGGCTATGAAGGGTAGAGGTAATTCTACTCCAGCCTCCTTGATGTAGACCTCCTCTGAAAAGTTTTCCAAATGAATTTGGATCATATTTTGCAAGGGGATGAGCAGTTTAGAGAAAAATAAAAGAGCTGCAATATGAAATGTATATTTATAATCAGAACAAAAAATACAAATGAATATTCAAATATTAGTAGCATACATAAGTTTTCAATTAATGTGGAATAGTTTAATTCCAGCAGAACACAGAGTGATATAATCTTACACAATATGGAAATGTTTAATTATCACATTAATACTTCAATCCAACTACCTTCTTTGAAGAACCAAGGCTGTTTACAAATATTTATAAATTACGCGAACCTTAACCTGACATATTGTTCTGAAATTTCGATCGAAGTTCTCCATTGCGTTTTATAGAGTTAGACACATTCAAGACATCAAATTATAAGAAACAGTTGTTTGATCTCTCTTTGAAAGATTTAGCCACACAATCAGTCTTCAACATGTTAAAAATTTGGTTGCTACAAAAATGTATTTAACAAACACCATAGTAAATATTTATATTGTTTTATCAATTATTTACTATCATATCTCTGTCTGAGTGCAATAACAAATATTTATTTAATATTTTTAAATAAAAACAATATTTAGTGATTATGACTATAAAATCGTAATATTAACATCATTTTTTATTTTAAAAACTTGTAAGACCGCTTCTGTATTCTGTCAACAATCGGAAAATGTTTATAATTCAACTGGATTCGTTCTCAAAAATGTTCTTATAAGATTTTTCAGTTGGCAACTGATATGGCAAACATGCTATCTTAAAAAGTAATAAGATACTTCAGTATAAGTTAACTTGATTCTTTTGCATCCACTAACTCAATTAATGGGAAATCAATGAAGAAAAATCAAAGTTCATTAAGGAAAAATAATAATCCTGCAGTCCGTTTGTCCTCAAGAAAAACCGCACGAAAATGAAATCACGTGCATATGCATATAACGTTTTCCTTGGGACCGTCCAAACCATAAATCCAAACAACAAACATATTCGCTATTTGTATGCCACTACATACTGTTTAAGAGGAAACAATTGACAATTCCATGGGCATACTAGGAAACTTGCAACCAGAAATAAATGAAGCTGTAAGAGTTGTATGGGATTACTGAATAATGAGTAGGGGTGGGCAAAATAATCGATTAATCGATACATATTTTTGAAAATAATCTATAATCAAATAATCGAATGATCTATTAATCTCAAATAATCGAGAAAATCAAATATTCGGAAATAGTAGGAAATACTCAATTAATCAAAAATAATCAATTCAATGATTAGAAAATTTATTTTCTGAATAATTATTTCAACATAATTCAATATCAGAATCTTAAGTACTTCCAAATATCTTCTCTAGGTTCCTTGTGATTGATTCTTCAACGTTTCGATAGCTTTTACCACATATCGTTATCAAGAACTATTGTATTTAATTACTTTTTCCCTATAACTGATGCCTTAAGAAAATCTTGACAATTTTTTGGAGTCTTAAACTTCAAAATATTTTCGTAAGTTCCAAATTGTCAATCTTTTTAGAGGTGTGAGTTAGGGAAAAAATTGGTTGAATATTATAATAGTTCTTGATCACGAGATGTATGTTGAAACTCTATTTTCAACGTTTGAGACATTTAAGGATGACCTAACAGTTCATGTCAATGGATAATTATATTTCTCATGAGTATTCTTAATCTAGCTTCAGTAATGTTTTAAAAAATTGCAAGAAATCTGTAAATATGTATCAATAATTCTTAATTTGAATTGAAGTCAATGCTTTACTCAAAGCCATTTTGATCAATGGAAAAAAAAGTAAGTTAAAGAAGGAAGCATGGAAATGACTAGTGAATTAAACTTTGGTAAAAATTAAAATAAGACAAAACAATAGTAGCTCTAAAAATTAATGTTTGTTTTCTCACAATGAGGGACAGATAGTAGAGATATGAATTGCCAATTACGGACAACATAATCAGCCCTGGACGGCAAATAAATCCATACCAGAGTGGAATATTTTTTATATATATAGAATGAAAATGAGAATATATTAATGAATATTTTACTAAAATTTTCAGTTGATCCTCATCTTTTACAATGTCTTTTAATTACACTGAACAATCTTATAAATTATTTAGGTATATAATGAAAAATTTTTACACCTCACAAAAAAATTTCTATATCCCTATCAACAGCCAATCGTAAAAAAATTACAATTCATCATGTCTATTATTTTTCACTATATAATCATGTAAATCATCCAAACTCCTACTACCAGTGTATTCAGAGACTTTTTCTCCGTCTTTATATAAAAACAAACTTGGAAACCCTTCAACTTCTTCATCATTACACAATTGTTTGTTAACGTCTAAAGTACAATCAACTTTGAGAACTTTAACAGAAGGATTAGTTATGAACTTTTCTCTAAGGTTATCCCAAGTAGGAGATAACCGTTTGCAATGTCCACACCAAGGGGCATAGAATTTCACAAATGCTACTCCAGATTGGATGGTGGATTTAAATTCATCGTTAGTGATTTCCCCAGATGGGAGTTGAGAGTCAGAAGTTTCTGGTGATTGTTGTTTATCATGTTTTTCAGTTCCCAGCATTTTGTTAACATATTGTTTTAGTTCGTGGTGACTTCTTTCACCTTGGTATTTGTCAATCTGCGAAAAAATTGAATTGTATTACGGGCAGAGTACAAATCTTTCAGGGATTGGTGATTTTCAGTATTGGATGCCAACATATAATAATTAATGTACTCTAAATGTAAATAAAATGTAACAGTTTACTTACTTTTTCTCCATTTTCAATCCATAATAAAGTAGGATATCCTTTTACTTCAAAATTATTACATATAGATCTATGTTGTGTGCAGTCTACTTTTCCTATACTTACATCTGTTTCAAACTCAAGTGATTTAGCCAATTGTTCCCATGTGGGAGCCAATTTCTGAAAATTAAAGAATAATTTGATTGATAATGATTATTTCACAAACTATGGGTTGCAGCAATCACTTTTATTGCTAAATACGTTATAATGAGCACTATTTATTGGAAACCTATCAACACCTTTGGCAAATTGATAAAGGAATTTGTGAACAATGTTTGTCTCAAAAAAAATTTTCAAAAATAATTGATGAAAATGAAGTTAAATATTGAAAATTAATTATGATTAAATGTTACCCATAATTTTTAATCCTCTAAATGAAGGGAATTATTTAAATTTTATAATAGCCAAATTAAAAGTAAACATGCACCGTGTTTATTTATTTTTTAGACTACAGACATTGTTTAGGAATCAATTTTAAATAATTTGTTTATTTTTTCAATTTAAATTCATATCTTTACTTAGCATTACCTGGCAATGTCCACACCAAGGAGCATAAAATTTGATAAAATGTTTTCCAGCTTCTACATGTTTATTGAATGTGTCTTCAGTAAGTTCAACCAAACCACCAACTGCTTGAGGTTCTTTGATTGCAGATTCTTCTGTATCAGATTCATCACCCTAAAACATGTGTAGAATTCTTTATATTCCTACATTAGTTTTTATTTGGCAGGTAGAATAAATATTTGGGAGTACTTACCTCTCTTAGTTGCTCATTTATAAAATTGGTTATTGAAGGCAAATCTCTAGTACCCTTAAACCTGACACCTTCAGAATCTCCTACTTTATAAAATTTAAGAGTAGGATAGCCAGTAATGTCTTGTTCAGAACAAACTTCATTATCAGTGGTACAGTCAACTTTTGCTATTTTGATGTTATTAGTCTCGTCCTCATTCAACATTTCAGCTAATTGTTCCCATTTTGGAGCAAACTTCTGGCAATGTCCACACCTACCGTAAAAAATCATTTCCACTTTAGAAAAAGAATAGTTAATAAATGTTTGTCTAGGATTTTCAAGACTTTAAGGAAAAGTAAGGTTAAGTAAGAATATTTAAATCACAGCTGTGATTTAAATATAAGTATTTGTTAACTATTTAATCGGGTTATAGAGAAATGAGACTATACTTACCAAGGAGCGTAAAACATTACAAAGTGGTTTTTCTTTCCAAGTTCTTGCGAAAAGTTGTCTGTTGTATATTTCACGGAATATACATCTTCATGAGCTAAAGATATTACTAATATTGAAAATATTAAAGATATTACAATTGGAAGACGCATTTTATTAGAAATATTCGATATGATTTGAATAACTATCGTAATAAAGATACCGTTTAACAAAAAATAAAACGTTCGAATCCGGCGACTTTGGAAATGTCTGAAAATAAATTCTACTTGACAGTGACAGTCATGTACATAAAACACAAAACCTACTTAAACCGATTTTAAGCGAATGACCATAAAATTCAACGGCTTTTATTATGGTTACTTTTGTATTGGAGGGGAGATATCTTTTACGTCACTGAAGATTATTTCTCGGTTGATCTTTTAAATGATATGGTTATTTTAATAGAAGTCTTTTTTATATTTGTACTTTTTCACATATCTTTTGATATCTAGAAATTTGTCTAATTTCAGTCTCCTCACCTTTCTGTGGATCACAGAGCTTTCTTATGGCCCAGTCAACAGTCTTGTGGCCTAGGAGGGCTTATCAAACCACTCTTGAGTCCGTCTCCCGTTGGACTCCACATTAGCGGGCTCATTCTTGGACATCATCTGGTTGTACAGATACAGACGACGACTTTACTCGTCTTCGGCTCTCCTAACAACATTCTTTTTTCTTATTTTTTGGAAATCAAACCACAATATTATGTTGTATTAAAAAGGAATATAAAAACATAATATTGTGGTTTGATTCCCAAAAAATAGGAAAAAAGTGTAAGTAATGCCACAAGAAACATGCAGAAGATAATTGCCATTCTGTTGAATATCTAGTCGAGATAGTTTGTACTTTTAGACTCAAGAAAAGTGTAGTGTAGTTCTACCTAGTTCAATCTTACTAGTACCGATGAGTGAAAATTTTATGTTTCGAAATACACGTGCGATTTCAGAAGGGGTACATTTTTAATGAATAAACACATTTTTTGTTTCTTGTATATTTATTTACATACTAAATTAGGAATATTAATATTCTGATTTATTTTCAACATTTATATTGTCTTTTTGTTCTAAATTTCACAATTTAGATCACACTATATAAGTAGGTAGGTATGAGATATATTTTTATGAAGATACGTAATTTGATATGAAAAACCCTCTATGGATTTGAACAGTCAACAGTTACAAAGGTATATGTTATAAATGGATATTGGTGTTTACCTACTCATCCAAGACCATTTTTTGAAACATTTATCCTAAGACGTTCTCTCGATTTTTTTGAAATGTAACCAGAAAATACGTTTCTATTCCAATATATGGCTATGTACATTCATCTCTGAATTTTTGAATAGCAATATTTGTCAGCCAAACCATAGGTTACGTCCATAACAACTGAGGTACTCTTTTGAATCGATATAAGTTTCTTAGGACAACGCTGATAAGCTGGGACATTAGTCAGTAGGTACTATGGAGGCTAGACAATTGACAACAGACTTGTGTAGGAGACATTTTAAAATGGTATACTGTGTCACAAATACAGATAACGCGCGAGCTTTAGTAGCCCTTAAGTATCGTTTGGTTTAGGTTAGTAGTAGTTAGATTAGATTCTACTCGAGCAACTTTCGACGGGCATTTTTTATATAGTGTTAGCGTTCCTCATTACTAGCCTCCATAGTGTACCTATATGTACGTTACATACAAATTATTTGACGTAAGCAAATTTGTCCATTTAGCTCCACGATTCTCCAACAAGGAATAATCAATTATAAATGTACTGTTAGTTTTTCATAGTTTCCTCTATTGTGATCATTGAGTATATAATAGTTATTTACGCAATTAGTGGGATATGGACATTATTAACGCATGCTGTAATCACATACGTGCGTTAATAATTCCTATCACACGCGTTACGTACAAAATTTTATCTACAACTGTTTATTAGTATTATTAACAGTATCTATCTTTTAATAATATTGACTGCATACATAAGGTACTGTGTATCATATTTTGTGACCATATAGCAACAGAGACGAAAAAAAGGCTGTGGAAATAAAATAAATTAGTTTTTGCGCGATCGATCTTTTTTGTTTATTTACAGCATCGGTTGTCAGGACGGTAGGTTGTGCTTACTGGTAAGTGGTAAGTGGTTTACTTACCGACGTCTTAGCCCTACACACATTTAAGTGGTCCTAAATAATATATTACTTCATTCATTACACAAAACGAACAAAAAAAAGAAGATTTATATTTTTTTAAAAGTAATAAATAGCATGAAAACACTGATCGAGAAATATAAATGTCACTTTTGACATTTCGTTCATTTCGAAGAAATTTAAATTATTTTATTCGAAATTTATTTCGATATGATCGCGTGAAAAATGGTATAAGCATCTCGAACGTTAAGGTTAATACCGGTCTCCATCAAAATTGGAGGCTGAGCGTAGCGAAAAAATTGCTGTCGACCGGTAAACAACCCTTACCGTTCTTAATACTTAATATACTATATGTCATAAAATTTTCAAAGTCGAATGAATAAAAAAAAATCTATAAAAATGAGTTCAAGCGAAGACAATATTCTTTCAGAAATTGAAAATGCAGCTTCCAGTGTTATTTTAAATATTTAATTCTGGTATTATTATGTTTCTAGAATCTTATTATCGCACTATAAGTGCGATAATGTGTTCAAAAACGCACTAGTGCGGTAATATACGTCATTATGACACTGAAAATAGTGTCAAATCGTATACCCGTTTCATGACAGTTATAGATAAATAACTATTACCCCACTTCTATAGAAGTAAAAGGACACTTATCAAGCTCTGCTTAAAAATACGAGAAATTTGCTTAAGTCAAAGTCAAACTTCTTTCCGATTCGAAAAAAAAAACACAATATAAGAAATCTAATTGATATATTTCTCTACATATCTACTAATTATATTCTAAATAATACCGTCCACTATGAAAATAGAAAAACTAACTAACTAACCCCACTTCGACATTTTCTATACCCTGTAACCTGTTAATATAATAACATTACTTGTTCACCATGCTAAAAAATCGACACCGATCTTTATTGGCAACAATTACCGACTTGCTTTGTCTGTATGTATATTTGCAGGCATTTAATTATAGGCGCTTGAGCCACATGCACTTCCAGACTGCCTGTTTTGTTGCCTGTGTTTCAGCATGAAAAAACTCCAATGTGTTCGTACCCTTATGTTCGTAGTTATAAATGAATTTTGATCTCGTATTCAACAGTACTTAAGTCTTCAGCACGACTCCAGTCTTGCAAACACGCGTCTTTGATTAATCTCGAAAAAGTATGAATGAGTGATAGAAATTAGAAATTCAGGTTTAAAGACGTTACACCCCAATATGTAGTGTGTGTCAGGTGCAGTTAGGTGTCAAATATATGTTGAGTGTCCTAAATATTATTATGAGCACAAAGTATGTAATTTCAGTGATAACCTTATAGAACTGTTAAGAGACTCCTGTAATGTCATAAACTTAATTAAGTTCCTCCAAAATATTAATATTATTCCTATTCTGTTAACAACACCTATGTAAATTGAAATTATTGTACCAAATTATGCATATTTGCTAATAACCTCGTTCTTGAAGCAAATTGCATAAATATATATTTTTTTTGCATAAATATTTTTTCTAAATATTCTATTTAAATAAAAAAAGACGTCATATTTTAGACAATCTTCTGAAAATCTATGACAACCGTGACATTCGTTATCTCCGAATGCTTCTAGAGGATTTTCTGCTTCTCGTACATACCCTTTCTGTGCATGATTTTCTTCTTTGAGCATAGTCTACGGCACAATTATTTTATAGTGACGTTTGTGTTATGTTACGTTGCCAATTTCGATGGTCCAGTTCAGTTCAAGTACAAGCAAATTTCATATAGTTCCAAAGTTATATAGATCTAAATACGGTTTCCACAGGAAGGCGATTAATTAATAGGATAATAGGTAATGCGATATCGTTACTGAGCTTGATTTTTCTCTTTAACTATAGTCTACGGCACAACTATTTCATAGTGCCGTTTGTTTCGCATCGCTTGGACCATTATTAACAACGTTATAAGCAAATTTCCTTTTGGTTGTGTCCCTAGAACCGTTTTTCGGTTGGGTTTAGCCAGGTTTGAAAGCGTAGGTCACTCTGGACAAATGATCTTGGGAAGAGTGACCGACAAGTGACCTTGGGCGTAGTAGTTTTCGTCAGGGTTCATCAAAATGTACTCCTTGGCGGTCGAGCTTCGATTATAAAACAGAATACTATGATTTGTCTGGGCCACTTAACATGGTGCAATAAAATGTGCAGCAATTTCTTGCAAGGTCAGTATATTGCAAATGATGAATCTTGCATGCTGTTTGACATCATGCAATTCTTTTTCGTTGCAATATTGCGGCCAGCCCAACCGCAATAGTAGAAAGAAAAGTGTATAATAACCTCAAAAAATAAATTACTGAGACATAATGTATAAAGTTTATTATTATTTAAAATAAAGACAGAGAAAGTGAGAAATGCTCAAAGATAAAAACTAATCACTGTCAAAACGTTAGTCACCACAAGCAGCTGATAGGTATCATTCGATTGGGAATCGTTAGTTAGTTGGTAACACAAAAGAAACTAGATTTTATCCTAGAATCCCGCCTTGCAATAAAAATGGCACCAAACCGAAAAAATTACATCGAATTGCAGAAACGGATCAGTTGTGTCTCAAGTGCGCATTATTTCAATCAAGAAATCTTGCACCTTGCATTGCATTTCAAGTTGAATTGCACCATGTCATAAGGCACCATGGTATTGATAGGTAGTAAAGTAAGTTTAAAACTTCATGGGTGCTACGTCACAGATGTGCAAATGAGCAAAGTCGGTAAAGTTAAAAACATCGTCATTTGAAGTTGAGTTAAGTTAACTTTACTGCTATACATGCGGTTTTGCCGCGTTGTACCGATTTTGCTCATTTGCACATCTGTGACGTAGCACTCATGAGGTTTTAAGTTAACTCTAGAACGAGCGGCGTTTCCGTTATAAATACGAACACTATAGAGGGAAACCACAACTTCAGCCAGTTGAAAAAATATAGTAACAATTTCAATCTCTCTATTATTCATTTTCTGTGGACTGTATTATGAAGAAACGTCATAGATTTGCTAAAAAGATATTTTTCTGTGGATACACCAACGAAATCCAAATCTACATTCAAAACGGTGACGCATAGGTATCACTAATCTGGAATACATCCGATGATTGGCTAGGTCACCGTACTCTGCCTGACGGTGATCTAAGATGAGATCTGATGTATCCTGTTCTGTAGTCGACCACGTGATTTCGAGGTCCATTAGACCCGTGTCGGCTTCTTCTGCTCCATCTAAAGAAAAAGAAAATAAAATAAATGATCGGTATAGTATTTTTTTTTTAAATTGTGGAAGCAAGAACTTTGAGTTTCGCAGTTTAATAAGCAATTGTAGAAAAGTTTAATTAATTGTGATATTTTGATAAGCTAATATGTACAGTTTTATGTAATATAAGGTTCGTGCAAATACTTTTTTACTACTATTCAGAAAGGAAGCTTAGAGACGTCATCACGTGACTGAAAGCGGTATCGGGTCCGCCATATTGGTGCTGGTTTTCTGTCATTATTGTGTTCATCGCACAAAACATTAACCAGTCCGTAGGTTAATGTTTTGTGGTTCATCGTTATGTTTAGTGCATCATTCGCAGTATGTTTGATTCCATATTCCATCACATATTTTTAAAGAGTGGTCGTTGATAGCATTTAGGGAATTTATTATAAACAGAATCCCAAAGCGGCTATATGAAAGGAAGGAGTAGCCAAGACCACGTATTTACATTGAAACAAGTAATTGACAAAAAAACTGAGAACAAATCAAAAAGTGTACCTCGGTTTATAGATATTCAAAAAGCTTTTGACAGCGTCCCCAGAAATCAAATATGGAAAAGTCTACAACAAAGAGGAGTTGGATCAAAACTAAGAAATAACATTAAATGCATTTACGAAACAACCAGAAACCGGGTAAGGAAAGATAATGAAGAGTCCGATGATTTCATAACAAAAGAAGGATTAAGACAGGGAGGAGTACTTAGCCCGGCATTATTCATAATGATAATGGATGATATTTTGAAAGAAGTAAAAACAAAAGTTAAACAAATTCAAATAGGTTATAGAAATATGGAAGTAGTTGGAATATCTGAATGCGTTTTTGCCGACGATTTAGTATTGTTCGCTAAAAACGAAAAAGAGCTGAAGCATAATTTAATAACATGGAAGCATATATTGAAACTACAAAACATGAATATGAATATGGAAAAGACAAAAATAATGGTGGTGGGACAAGAAGAAGAGCACCTTAATATAGAAATTGATGAAATGCCGATAAAGCAAGTGAAGAGTTTCAAATATCTGGGAGTAGATATACAAAACAATGGAAAACAGGAAGCAGAAATGAACGAAAGAATAAGTGCAGCAGTCAAAGTATATTACTTATTAAATCGAAATTTCCTGGGAAGAAAAGAAATTTCAACTAAAACCAAATTGAATGTGTACAAGTCAGTCTTTCGACCAATCCTTGTGCATGGTAGTGAAAGCTGGGTACTTACAAACTCACTCAAAAGCAGAATACAAGCAACAGAGATGAAGTATTTACGCAGGGTCAAAGGTGTCACCAGAAGAGATCGAATGCGGAATGAAATAATAAGGGAAAACCTAAACATAGAACCAATACTAAAAACAATCGAAAAACAGCAGCTTAGATGGTTTGGGCACCTTTGTAGAATGGAGAACAGTAGACCAGCAAAAAGGATTTGGCAAGCTAGAGAAGTAAGCAAGAGAAAAAGAGGTCGCCCAAAGAAAACATGGGATAACACAATAGCCGAAATTTTAAAAGAAAAAGGAATTACATGGACAGAGGCGGCGAAAAAAGCTAGAAATAAAAAGGAATGGCGAAAGTTTGTCCACGAATAAGCGATACACCTGACACCCATAGCGGGTACAAACGGGTTTATGATTATATATATATATTTATTATAAACAGTGGTACTTAAAAAAGAAGAAGACAATGATCGCCAAAGCAGCAAATTTAGTGTAGTTTATTTGAATTATTCTTCCTGTTGAGGGTGGAAGTTATGACTGGCTTTTGACAGTTTTATGGTAGGCCATAAACTACCTGTGCTACATAAGTGAATTTAGTGTGAAATAAGTGCTTTATAAACATCTACTGCAGCTGAATTTAGCTTTTTTATTTGCTGAAACTATATTTATATTGTTAATAAATACCAATAAAATCATAGGAGATAAAAACAAGATAAATAGCAAATTTTATTTTGCGAAAATAACTTTATTTTGAAAACAATACTGAAAATTGATGTTGAGAAAAGGGAGTTAAAAAGTAAAAGTTGTTAGAGCGTTAAATATTATAAATTATAAATGAAATATATGGTAAAACCGGACATTTCAGGATAATAAAAATTGAAAACCTTAAAAGATTTTTTAATTTTTAATAGGTGGAAGGTAGGTATTTAAAATCTTCGGAAATCTAAAAAAATAAAATAGATAAAGTTACAATGGAATTTAGTTGTCTTGGCTTCTAAATTCCACAAATAACAATGCAAAACTCAAAGTTTCTGTTAGATTCTACAATTTACGGGTGTAAGTAAGGTGCATTTTGACATATACAAAACATTTAAATAAATGCATGTGGATATATTATTTTTCTTTCAACATCTATGCGCCATACCCTGCTTCTGAAAACTTGATGTATGTCGCATTTTGTTGGTAGTGGTTAGAGGCATAGCCCCTACGACCATTTTTCTTTCCATAATATCCCCTATTACAATAGCCAATGTCAGTTAAATCTTCTTATCAGACTGTTTAAAACTTATTTAGGTAAATAAAAAGTTTCAAAAAAAATATATTATAGATAAAAGCAGGAAAGTTTCGTAGTACTAATTATATTCATTTTTGCCACATTATTAAAAAATATTCTACATTTATTTGCTACAACCTCAAGATACGCAAAGAATGGCTAAGGCAGAGTAAAAGTTGTGACAGGTGTCCTAACTGAAAGCTGCCACCTGAATGAGTCAACCCTCCGAATAAAGAACATTGCTCGAGGGGTCAAACTGGAAAAGGAAAAATATAGATTCTATGAAATGGAATAAGAAAGCAAGGTACTACAGAATCTATCGGAATAACCCCAGTGAGACAGCGAGAGTAGATCAGATTGTTGTGTCTAATTCCACTGCGACCTTTTCAAAGAATGTGCACATAGCTACTTTTTTTTGTCTTCTTTTGTCTTCGAGGTAGTATTTCTAACCTTTTTAGTCGACAGAAAGATAGGTCTGATAGATTTGTATGACTTTGGTGTTACCCACCTATGCATCCCCAAGTCAAACTGCCTTCTAGGAACTTATTTACGTATAGTATTAGCAAATATATTCCATTTTGTATTTGAACGGGATCTATACCAACTGTCCAAGGTCCAGAAGAGGAAGCGTTGTATAAACTGAGCTAAAAGGCTGCTAGGGGAACAATAGATACTTTAGGTTACCCAAAAGAATATTTGTGTCCTCAGTAGATATTCCGTTGAATGAATGTATTGTATTTCTCCAAGAGCTCATCCATATCTCAAATGTGGTTTTACGAAATCCAAACAAATGGGTTCAATAAAACTCAAAGTCCCAACCACAATAATTTTTTGTGTGTATTGTGGATTGGACTTTGAGTTTTATTGAACCCATTTGTTTGGATATTGTATTTCTATTTATAAACCACATGTCCATATTTTTTTGAAACAATTTGACTAAATTAGATACAGAAATAAGTAAACCCATTGCACTCCCGAGAAACTTCCATAAATGCATACACATTTACATGTGACATTTCTACGGTGGGAAATTGGAAGTCTCAAAAGTGCTCTAAGCAGTTCGTATCAAATATTAAATTTCAGCGATTTCTCTCATTCCTCCTTTGCATATTATTTCGCCTTTCAATCTGAGTATGCATTGGAGGCAAATTTTCCTACATTCTTCATAAGGACTTTCTGTCGTTGGCACAATTATATTCTAATTTATTGTTTTCCTTGTTAATAAAATAATGCAGAAAGGTAGTATCTTATTAAGTGAATATTGTTTGCTGTAATAACTTTACGATCGGAATTGAACTTTACACAGCACTTAATTTGATGGAAATTTACTCTTGGTCTTTTACCGCCTTTAAAAAACAGTATTTTATACAGTTTTGCTACTACAAAGATTTTATCTATCCTAAAAGATTATAAAGTAAGTGATAAAATACATTACGTCCAAAAAATAACGTATAAATTCATTATTAATTAATTAATTTCTGCGCTATATTATGAACGTAAATGGTGAGCTTTAAAATGATACCGAATAGTATTTATTTGTTCACAGATTTACTACTGACAAATTCTCAATATGTCACTAGTAATTGTTGTACATGTAGCATTCATTAGCAACATTATCAGACTGGAAAATTAAACGACATAAAAAGAGTGTTTCAAAGAAATAAAAACATAGAGTAAGCATGCACAAGAATTAGCAGACAAAATATTGCATTGAAATCTATCTGAAACTTCAAATAACAATAATATATTACATTGTCAAGGCGTCAGGATTGCGCGGCAATTCCAGAAATGAAAAGGGGCACTGTATGCATATTGTATACTTACAATCTTTCTACAACCCAATGCAAATAATAATAAATGCGTTAGCTTATAGAATGCGTGAAGTAAAGCTAATAGACTATGAGCCCATGGGGAAAAAGTGTCGCGATTTGAAACAGCAGCAAACCATTCAGAACGATAGTTTATCATGCCACCATCGGTTGCAGCACTATGGCGTTCATTTTCTCTTGTGCAGAAAAGCGCAGTGGAAAACTGAACGTTTTATTTCTCACCCCCTGAAACCGTGATATGAAACTGTACGCCGTTTGTTATATTTGATATTAGAACCATAGGAGATCGGTCGAGACTATGCCGTTCAAAATTAATCGTGAGGAGAATCTAGGAAAATTGTTGAAAACGTAGATAATTTTTTGGAAATTTTTTTTTTCGTGCTTTCCACACTATTATTTTTTATAATTATTTTATTCTAAAAGGAACGAACCTACTGCACTAGGTAGATGCCGTACAGTTTCAGATGACCTTTTTGAGAAGGAAAATTTCGGAAAATAAACAATTCCCCACGGCTTTTCACACACCTTTTTTTTTACGGCACTACTGTCAAATCTTTATTTATATGTTGTATAATCTACAGAAACAAATGCCGTACAGTTTCAAATCACCTTACCAGAGGGTAGAAAATGGAAGGTTTTAAAAATTTTCATAGATTTTCGGAACGATTATTTTTCAACGTCATAGAGTCTGGACCGATATCCTATGATTCTACAAAGTCTATATATTCGAATAAGTCCGGTCACTCCTTAGTTCGTCGGAAAACGCCGGCATTTTTTGCGGGGAATCGTAAATCATGTGCACAGAACACAGAGTGTTCTGTGATCATGTGCGACACCTGTTTTTGCTAGTCATTTGGTAGTATACGAGGCGACGGACGGTGAATTCGTTTGTGAAGGAATTTACCGGGTGCAATTAGAAAATATGTTGACTTTATTCTTGTTTTGAAAAATATTGGCAATTTATATAAATTATATGTCAAAAACCATTATTGCTAAGTAGATATACAGTAACTTTTTAGAAATTTTGTTTTAACCGAAGAATGGAATGAAAAAAATCATAAACATAGACTTCAAAAACGTATATCCGAGCGTATATCTGATAATACTTAATAGCTAATACAGAATGATCAGCGAATATTTGTGTTGATATAATCATTATAAAAGAAATAACACAGTTTAACATCTACTTGGGACAAAACGAATACAAATGAACAATTATTTAGGTCAAGTCCATTTGGAGTGTACTCTGTAGCGTTGTATTGAATAAATAATTAAAAATAATGAAATATTAACAAACAAATAAGTATTATGTACATTCTTAAAAATTAATAAATAATTTAAAATAGTTATAAATTTTTCGAGATTTTCAATTTAGGATGTTCTTTATTCTTTCTAAAGGTCCTTAGTGAGGAATTTGCAAATTTCAGTGTATAATAGATTCGCACCCTTGTATATAAGGACAGCAGGTATTCCCATGGGAAGTTTGGGCAAGGATGCGAAAATGCGATAGTAGACAACTTGGTCTTCAAGTTCATTCCTATTCGTACATCATCCTGCACACATGAATCATTGAAATTTTCAGTGAATATATTTTCTAAAGAAATCAGATATTCACTGAAAATTTTTGGAGGAACTGTCAATTCTCCAAACCGTCCCTGCTTACTACCTTCATAGACTTTTTTTTCGCAGAATGATGTGGATTGGTCACAACCTTCCTTATTGCAAAAGTTTAGGCAAATATCGCATTGGTGTTTAACAAAACACTTTTGCAAAAAATATTCACCCTCATAAACCAGGGCATCTCCTTCTTCTGTGGACAAATCCTGATAGTCTTTCCTTTTTATGTCCAATATTGGCTGACCATTTTTTTCTTGGCCGTCGTAAACAAGGATCCTTAGGAAGACGAAAAAATGATAATTGTTTATGAATTGCAGTATTGTTTCTACACGAATCCACGCAACAATAATTTCCATAAGAAGGCATCGCACACAATACAAAAACACAGCAGATAACGTTCGCACAAATTAAAATTCAAGATCACTTTCTTGGGCGCACCCGATACAACGCTCTGCTACACCACCGTGTAAGTCAAACAAAGCTGAAAAATCAATAAATCCCACATCAGATGTGGGTTTTGCCGGTGAGACGGTGGGTGTCGGCAGGAGGGGGATTTTCGCGTCGTCGAGAGAGTGGCCGGACTTATTGGAATATGAATATACAGATCACGTAATTTCTTTTGGAACCTTCCTGGATTACACAAGTACGACAAGGAAAATATGAGAAAAACAGCTTGAAAGAGAGATAAAGTATAACTGTACGCGCGTATCGAAGGCGTGTACCCAGGTCTAGGGGATGGCCGAATGTTGATTGTCCTTTACAGAGAGAAAGAGAATTCACTAGTAGGTGGTATTCAGAACGGACAATAAACATTCGGCCATCCCCTAGACCTGGGTATACGCCTCCGATGCGCGCGCACAGTTACACTTTATCTCTCTTTCAAGTTCTGAATACCACCTACTAGTGAATTCTCTTTCTCTCTGTAAAGGACAATCAACATTCGGCCATCCCCTAGACCTGAGTGCACGCCTCCGATGCGCGCAAACAGTTATACTTTCTCTCTCTTTCAAGCTGTTTTTTTCATATTTTCTTTGTCGTACTTGTGTAATCCAGGAAGGTTCCATAAGAAATTACGTGATCTGTATATAGATTTTGATTCTACTATCAAAAGTAACAAAAGGCGTACAGTTTCATATCACGGTTTCAGGGGGTAAAAAATGAGAGTTTCCAACAATTTTCCTAGATTTTCCCCACGATTATTTTTCAACGGCATATAATCTCGACCGATCTCCTATGATTCTACTATCAAATGTAACAAACGGCGTACAGTTTTATATCACGGCTTCAGGGGGTGAAAAATAAAATGTTCAGTTTTCCACTGCGCTTTTTGCACAAAAGAAAATGAACGCCATAGTGCTGGAACCGATGGTTGCATGATAAACTATCGTTCTGAATGGGTTTGCTGCTGTTTCAAATCGCGACACTTTTTTCCCCATGGGCTCATAGTCTATAATGGTTATGTCACTTTTTTCTAATGATTTTTAAATTTTTTTCACATTTTTACCACTTATAATAAGACGTTTGAAAGGAAATAAAATGACGACTCTGTGCCTCTACATACACCATGAAGCCAGTTGAATACCTTGTTTTTTAAAATGTTCTAATAACATTTAGAGATATATGAGTTGTTTTTTGAGGTTTCAAATATTTTCAAACTGCGAAAGCAACACCACCTATGAGAACACTAACAATAAGAAATGTACCTACAGTATATGTATCTCTGAGGGGATTCTTAATAACATATTATAACCAAGATATAGGGTGTTTTATTATCACGAATCTCGGTCCCAAAATAAGCAATTAACACCAGCTCGCGAGATCGTTTCAAAACAAAAGATTAATTATTTAAATGGATATTGTCATAGGTGGTTTCAATTTGTACAGATTACGAACAAATTTTTTTTGATAAACGAAATCTGTATTTAGTTTATTTTTAGAAGACTTTTCTTATTTATATAAATTTTAATCAAACATTTAAAGCCTGTTTTATTGAGTTTATTTATTCTTAAAATATTTTTACACCTTTTATATTTGTTTACAGAACTATCGCTTTTTTGGACTGTGTCAATTTATTTAGATTAAACAGTCTGCTCTTATTTTTTGATTAACGAAAGAAAATATTATTATATTTAACCTTGAATCGGCACTAGGTAGACGTGCATAATTTTATTAGAGCGCTTTCAGATGAGACACTTTTTGGCCGGCTACTAGAGTCTGGAAAGAATCGCGCGGCTAAAAATACATTAATATAAATAGACGCATTCACACGAGACACATAATTCAGGCGTTATACACCAAAAATCGCCTTTTTGCGATAATCGCTGGTATCAGCTTGAAACTTTGTATAAAGGTTGCAAAAAATACGTGCAATAAAATAGTACTAACCCGCAAATGCAAAACCTTGCACGACATTGTTTAAATGATAATATTGTGCTATTTTCTAGTAGAATTACTCGTTCATTCGTGAAAAAATGTAAAATACTTTTTTTTTGTCTTCCAAAAACGAACAATATGAAACCAACAGCGTCGAAAAATATTGATTAGATCAAAAGTTATTGATGATTAAGTTTAAATAAACATTAGTTAGATTAAACAATATTAGATTATTTTGTTAACAATGACAATATCCTGTAATCAAATCCGCAATCGGTAAGTTGAATAGTTAATGAGTTATAGCGTTATAAACAAATTGACGTAGCATTTTTTTGCAATAAACATGTACCACTTTGTCACTTTCCCTGCATGACGCTGATTTTTTCTAAGGTAGATTACGTACGGTGTAATCGAGCGGCGTCGTTATTTTTTCAAAAATTGCATTTGCACGGCCAAGATAATTATTTAATTATACGCCCTTACTTGTAAAATGCAATATATTGTTAATGAGACCTGATTTTGTAACTTTTGACAACGCACATCAATAGGAAATTGAATGACCTTTCAATAACACTAAACAAAATCAACTTTCGTTAATAAACAACCGAGATATAAGCCGGCAAAGTTGACAGTCAATTTTTCAACAATTTGGGCGAGTAGAGGTAAAAAAAAATACGAGCACGACCGGGAGACGGAGTGCTTTCATCACTCGAAAGATCATCCGATTAAATAGACAATATTTGCGGAAAAAAAAATTGTTAAAACTCGGGAATGCGTGGAAAATATCAGTTGCTGCCGTCGGCCGAGGAGTGGGGGAAGCGCTCGAGCCGCTCGGTCGACTCGCTGAAAATCTTCACGCAGCCATTCAAATTGAACGGTGCTACTTAAAGTCGACTTTTCTTGGGATCCAATAAAGATATTTGGATGATTTTTTTTTTTGATTTCATACCTCGCGACGAGAGAAATCTATTGCCGTTGTCGAAAATCAGGAAATATTGAAACCTGAGTAGATGCGTTTGCGTCAAACAAAGTATACATTTTTTGTTATCTTATTTGTAGAAAAACAATGTTATTTTTATAAATAATAAATGAATGTTACTGTATGATTAACAAAAAAAGCTTCTCTCTTGTCTACGGTATACAAGTTAATATTAAACACCAGGGAAAGTGACAAAGTGGTACATGTTTATTGCAAAAAAATGCTACGTCAATTTGTTTATAACGCTATAACTCATTAACTATTCAACTTACCGATTGCGGGTTTGGCACACGTGATCTGTTGACGGAGTACAGTAATTAAGCACAATTACAGGATATTGTCATATTTTTCGACGCTGTTGGTTTCATATTGTTCGTTTTTAGAAGACAAAAAAAAAGTATTTTACATTTTTCCTTTATAATCAAGAGCAATAAAGATATTCACGAGTGAACGAGTAATTCTACTAGAAAATAGCACAATATTGTCATTTAAACAATGTCGTGCAAGGTTTTGCATTTGCGGGTTAGTACTATTTTATTGCACGTATTTTTTGCAACCTATATACAAAGTTTCAAGCTGATACCAGCGATTATCGCGCTAAACTCTAAATCACCTGGACTAACAGGCGAATGCGTCTATTTATATTAATGTATTTTTAGCCACGCGATTCTTTTCAGACACTAGTAGCCGGACACAAAGTCTCTCGTGTGAAAGCGCTCTTAGTCCAATATACAGGGTGTACCAATCTTGAGACAAACTTCGTTATATGGGTTATTTAAAGAGATATCAAAAAATTTTAATAACAAAAATAGTAGATGGGCTGAAGGTCCATATTTTGAAATTATATCGAACTATACAGAGTGCTGCATAACTCCGTTACAAACCAAACATATGATTTTTCAAATGGGACCCCTGTATATTATACTCAATTCTGATTGGTTACATGTTTTTGAAGCTTTTGATATAAGATTTTGCCACGTTATACAGAGTTCTTCAAAAGATATGGACACGTTTATGTGAAAATCGTAGGTAAATCAACGCTCTGTAGCTTGTTATACGTTGAAGAAAAAAAATGTATTTTGCCAAACAGAGTTTCGTTACATGATGCAATATCTCCGCATCCTATTAAATTTCAATTATATTCTTTCTTATATACAGGGTGAACGGAAACTCGAACCTGTCATTTTCTTTCTTCTTTCAAATGGAACACCCTGTATTTTATAGCAAAAATAGAATCTTCGATTATGTAACTTTAATTTTTGTCAAGCATTCCCTAAACCCAAAGTTTATAAAAACAGAGTTATCTGGTAATATTTATTGTAAACTATTATTATTGACCTATTATGTGAATGCAATAAACGTTATATGTAACAAAAAATCCTAATTAATGATAAATTTCAATGAATAATTCATTCTAAACAAAACTAGTTACCAAAAGTATAATTCTCACCGTACTATTAAGCTGAAGGTTCAAAGTGTTCACCGTTAACATCAATGCAATGCTGTAAGAGGGGGGCCAACTGATTGGCCAGCTCGGTCACCCGAATTAACAAAAGTATATTTATTTTTTTCGGGTCTTGTAAGGAATAAGTTTATAAAATCCCCGGCTATTAGAGATGACATGAAAAGGATATAGTACGGCATTTCGATCTGCTAACGTTGATATGTTGAGAAATGTTAGTCAATCATTTGAACTATTCTGCAGCATTGCAATGATGTTAACGGTGAACATTTTGAACCTTTAGTTTAATATTACGGTTGGGATTATACTTTTGGTGGCTAGTTTTGTTTAGAATAAATTGTTCATTAAAATTTATTATTAATTAGTATTTTTTGTTACATACAACGTTTACTGCTTTCACATAATAGGTCAGTAGTTATATTTTAGAATAAATATTACAAAATAACTGTGTTTTTATAAACTTTGGGTATAGGGAATGCTTGACAAAAATTAAAGTTACATAGTCGAAGATTCTATTTTTGCTATAAAATACAGTTCCATTTGAAATAAGAAAGAAAATGACAGGTTCGAGTTTCCGTTCACCCTGTATACAAGAAAGAATATGATTGAAATTCAATAGGATACGGAGATATTGCATCATATTACAAAACTCTGTTTGGTAAAATAAATTTTTTTTCATTAAAGTACAACAAGCTACAGAGCGTTGATTTACCAAAGATTTTCATATAAACGTGTCCATACCTTTTGAAGGACTATGTATAACGTGGCAAAACCTTACATCAAAAGCTTCAAAAACATGTAACCAATCCGAATTCGGTATAATATACAGGGGTTCCCATCTGAAAAATCATATGTTTGGTTTGTAACGGAGTTATGCAGCGCTCTGTATAGTTCGATATAATTTCAAAACATGGACCTCCAGCACATCTACTATTTTTGTCAAAAAAATATTTTGATATCTCTTAAAATAACCCATATACCGAAGTTTGTCGTAAGATTGGTACACCCTGTATAAAGCAAATCGAACAATGCAAGTGATATTATTTTTTGTAAATCTGAATTAAATTTTTATAATTCTTACAACAGACATCAAAGGTGTAGAAATATAAATTTCTTTATTATGTTAGTTTAAATCATGCATAGAAATTGAAAAAAATGTGTTCGCTATCTATGAGAAACAATTAGAAATAGAAAGAAACACTCACATTATTCACATGTGGCTTTGACGACGTGATCGAGAGGGTGTCAGATACTCGGGTAGGAACGATGACCTTCTCGTCGACAGAAGCACTGACTTTTTAGGGGTAGGAGAGGATGATGGTACCAAGTGTTATGGATTTTTGTGTTTTTTATTTGTTGTAGGTTTAATTTCGTCCACACAAAGAGCGACAAACATAAGTGAAAATAATCACACAATTATTTACTACTTAGATAGGTATGTGGAAAGTGAAAGGTGATAAAAGTGATATGAATATATGTGCGAATTATACAGAGTGTCTCAAATATCTTTTATATTCGATTAATTTTTAAGTTACCTTAAATGTGACGACTTAATCCTGAAGGGTTAAAACACTATTCTTTTCACTACTAGCTGTGAAGTTGACAATTATTCTTCTCGCAAATTGAGAAGCTAAATTTCTTTATTAGTGGTTAATAATTTTCTATTGTTAACTTAGGTCAATAATAATGGACAAATTCAAATATTTTGAGAATTCAGTTATAGTAGTTCAACAAAAACTTGTGCTACATAATTTTGTATACCCAGGAGATTGTCTTCAACATATTTGCTGCTTGAAATTACCTATCAAGATAAAACCATTTGAATAAAAATGCCATTAGTATAAAATTCGCGCTTAACCAAAATTGACTGATGAAATAACGAGTAAGTTCATAATAATATCGAAAACTGACAGTGTACTTGTCAGTCAGACGACGAAGTATTGTATATACACCGTGGTGTTGAAAACATTTATAAACCTGGCACCTGGCAATCTTGGTGCTCGGTCAATAATAATAGTCTTCACCACATTGCTATATACTATTGAATTGTCTGAAATACTTTGTTCATAATTTTATATTGCCTATTGTGCTGAAAAAATTGTAATTGTCGCAACGAGTAAAATAATTCGTTTTGCATTGTTTTTGTATTATATGCAAGTCAACGTAATTACCGTAAATTCGTACTTTATTTGTTTAATTTTGTGTCAGGGACAAGCTTAAAACTGAGTTTTTCTATTTAACTCAACTGTCATCATTTCTGAGATAATATTCTTATATAATCAGAGATATTATAGGAAGAGGTTATGTTATTCTATTTTTTGTTTTCATTGCAGATCAAAGAGAAAATAAGTCGGTATTAAAGATTTTAAATATTACTCAATACAAACGTCCCTTCCCTGCAACAGACCTAAAACCAAACAGTTAATTGAACTCTTGTTGTAACTTTTCACAAATATCAACCATACCTACTACTACTACTACTACTGAATGTGCAGGCGAGCCTTGACCTAGACAAACTAAAGTCAAGATTCCGGCACTGATGCCACTGGCGGGCCCATTGTTCCATTCCTGCTACGTAGATATCCATTAAGCCGAGCCCTTCAATAAAGGCCACAACATTTTTCAGTGGATCCCTGCTTGTGTCTCCAGGGGCCATGACAGAGACTCCGAAGATTCCCCTGCGTAATACAGCCCAGAGTGGACACTCTAAGAGAACATGGACTGACGTTTCGTCAGTCATGCCGCAACCCCTACATAAGGAACTTTCCTCTACTTCTAGGTTGTAGAGGTGCTTCCTCACACAGCAGTGCCCTGTTAGGAGTCCTGCTATCTTCCTCAACCTACTCCTTGGTAGTTCAATAGCTGCCCCAGCGTGTCCATCAGTCCATCCCTTCAGTAGAAGTTTGGATTGTCTAGGACCCTGCAGAGCATTCCAATGAGCGAGGTGCTGGTTCCTCAGCCACTTCCTCGTCTCCTTCCGTAGGGCCGCAGAAAGGAGCTGCCGCCACTTCCGCAGCTAGTGCATCCGCCATTTCGTTGCTATCAAAACCAGAGTGCGCCGGAATCCATTCTAGCCGCACTGCGTTCCGACTTGCAAGATCAGCAAGTAGTTCTCGACATTCGTCAGAAAGTCCTGAGTTGATGGTATATCCACTCAGGGCTTTAATTGCTGCCTGACTGTCGGTGTATATGATTATGCGTCGATCCACATAACCTCTGTCTAGGTTTATCTGCGCACATTCCAAGAAAGCGTATATCTCGGCCTGATATGCAGATACACCATCCCCCAATGGTACACAGGTTGGTGTCCTTGGGTTCCTAGAGTAAATTCCAGCCCCTGCTCTGTCACCAGAGCACGAGCCATCTGTGAACCAGACGATCCCAAGAGGCTGTGTATTCGTCTCTTTTCCGCAGGATTCTCTGTCCCGGATCATAGCCCTGTATGGGGTTGCGAAGTAGTACTTGCGAAAACATTCGTCAGCCGCTCCAGCCAGAAGTGGAATATCTTCCAGGAGCCGGAGCTTCTTGACGTTTCTGCACTCTTCCCCTCTTCGCACGTATCCCAGACACTTCAAGCGCAGGAAAACCCTTTCCGCCTAAGCCTCGATCACATGGTGAAGAGGCCGAAGACCAAGGATCACTTCCATCGCAGCAGTTGGTGTAGTTCTCATGCAGCCAGTTGCCCCCAGACTGACCACCCTTTGAAGGCGTGTCAGTTGCGATCTAGCCGTGACCAAGGTTACCCTCGGCCACCAGACCAGAGCCACATATGTGAGCATAGGCAGCATGATCACTCTATAGAACCATATGATCGTTTTGGGGGTCAGTCCCCACCTCGGTCCAATGGCTCTCCTACAGGCCCAATACGTGTTTGTCACCTTGCTTAGGCGACTATCAAGATGAGCCTTCCATGTCAGTGATTTATCAAGGATCACTCCTAGATACTTCACCTGTTCAACCACCGGTAGTGGTACTCCACCAAGATGTAGATCCTCAGGTCTTATACCCCTCTTCTTGGTGAAAGCAACTATCTCAGCCTTGGCAGGATTTACTGCAAGTCCGTGTTCGTTACACCACCCATGTACCCTATTCAGAGCCCTTTGCATGAGGTCCCTGAGAACAGCAAGGACAACGTTATCATATTACCTATTACTCCAAAAATAAAAATATTTGGAGTTTAACAACACAAAATACTAAAGCACAATCAAAGAAAAAGCAAAAGTTTTACAGAACACATATTGAATTCTACTTTTCCCAATATAAATATACCATTTGGAAAGTTTCCTTTTTTTTATTATATTGAGAATTCTCCAAATATATTTTTCGTTTATACACAGATCAATAATTTTTTCTTATTTACTTGGTCCAATTCAACGAGGTAAAAGAAAAAGGAAGGAAGTTAAGCGTGGTAGTTATTTAACCAACTTTCGACGAAAGTCGCCATGGGAAGCCACATTAGTGACATTAGTCATCAATTATTCTTGTGTCAACATAGATAACCTTAATATACTGAAATGTGTCAAATTGAAAAGCCACGTTAAAAAATAGTGATTTTCAGTATTAGAAAGGTTATTTATGAGTATTAGTATAAATTTAAGTTGATATTGAGTTGTACCTACAATGGTGTTATAATAAAATTTTTTAATGTACCAATTGCTTCCCCCAATTGAATAATTTAATAGACGCCTCTGGTTTGCTTACGGAAGTCAGCCATATTCAGAAGCCACTTTGGTCAATGATTCTTTATACTGTTATGTTCTCTTCTCTTTCTTTTTTACCTCGTTGGTCCAATTACATTTCGACTCCAAAGGGTTTGAAAGCTGAATCTGCAATGTAATGGCAATTGCAACAAAAGTGATTGCACCATGATACTTGCTCTTCGAGCACATGAAGTGTATATACTCACTAAACAGTCTGATCTATAGAAGTGAAAGTCTAATAGGATTACCTAGAATGAAAAAATGAGGTGTCAAACCCATCCACCTGAAGCGCTAGTTGCAAATGAGTTGTCGAAATAGGCAAGGCAGCTGAGGCCGAAAAACAGACTAAGGGAAGAAGAATTTCAGCGATCGCAGTGGATGGGTTCAGAACTATTTCATAACGCTTTTTTTAATGGAAGTTTGTTTATTTGAATGACTAATGCCCGATTTCACTAACCATTTCCTATGGTCAGGTAATACCTAAAACGAATTTAGGAATTCATAAATGCAATTTACATTTTACCACGCGCTAAGTGATGCCTAAGAGTGATAATATTACGTATTTCCTGTCACTTTTTGATCAATCCTTAAAGGATTGTGGAAACAGCTTTGCGAGTGAGGCCCCTTTTTGTCTCAATAACAATATATTGTGGTTCAAAATATCTGTTGCAAACTTTGTAGGATTTATAAATCTGTTCAGTGCCTTATTCCTTTAGTTTTGGATTGCGAATAAAGGCAACCCATTCATTCAACAACAAAGGGTCATGTTTGGGAAACCTATGTCGTTTTGATGCAATGTCTGTACACCCAGGACCGCAACACTTCACACCAACCATTATAAATATTATGAATTATCACACTTGATAAGACTTACAGTACCTAATTGAAACACAAATAACAGCAGCAAATGGCAAAAGGAAACAATCTATAAAAGACAATGGTGACAACAACTATATGACAGCTTTGATGAATTTTAAAATATTTTCTTCTTTTCGTGCTAAAGGCCTTAGCTGCCAGGCCTGTTTCGACAACTCAATTGCAACTATATAGCGCTTCAAGTGGATAGGTTTGAAACTTCATTTTTGTATTCAAGGTCATCCTATAAACTTTCACTTCTATAGGTTAGACTGTTTTGTGTATATACTGGACTTGTTTTCTACGAAGTTTCAACACTATAACTTGAAAAACGACGAAAATATGAATTTTCAAAAACATGACGAATTTTCCAGTTCTCCCGAATTTTCTTGGCTCCTAACTAGCCAATCCCTTCGCTGAAAAAAGCGTTGTACCGTTGAGTGATAAATATATAAATATTTATCACTCAACGGTTGTACCTATTTGTATTTTTATTGTTCTTCCTAAAAATTTCGTGAGCAGCATTTGGAGTCGAAAATATATCAGGTCCATGCTACTGGGATTTCTGTCAAAAAACTCACTATTTTGATGATCCATTGCTTAGTCTAAGTGTTGTATATTTTTGTAGAAAAATTGGGTAAAGTAGTCTAGTTTCAAAAAAAAATTGTCAAAAAGTGTCAAACGTTCGTGACATTTATATTATTTTTTTAAAATATTACAGTTTTAAACATGAAATTATAAAAAAACTGGAATTTAAATGTTTCCGAATTCTCACGTGCTGTTTAATAAATATGCCCCTAAGATGTTGTCTTTGAGTACATCTGTATTCTCGAAATATTTTACGAGAAATATAACTCTAAACAAGAAGTGTTCACGTATATTTGAAAACAGTGGAAAAAATTGGTCCAATATCTGTAGATATAGTTCAGTAGTGGGAAAAAGCAGCGACTTGTCTCAGCGTAGGGAAATGACCGAGACTTCTCGCGAAGGTCAAAAACGTTCTTTGGAAAAAGATAAACTTGGACAGCCAGGTTTCAATCATGGAGACCACTGTATGTATTCTTTAGTTTCTGGATTAGGTAAGACAGGTTTTTATACAAAATAGAACAAGTTTAAGCGGTTGTTTATTTGTAGAAAGGTTAAGAAATGGTAACTTAAATAAAGGGTTAGCTTTTTCTCTAGAAGAACGTCAAATACTTGGAATCCACGGACTTTTACCGCCCGTAATCAAAACGCAAGAAGAACAAATTTGTAAAGTCAAAATGAATTTAGACCGCCTGGAAGATCCTCTAAGCAAATACATGTTCCTCTTAGATTTAATGCAACGGAACGAAAAACTCTTTTATTCTACAGTTCGGAAATACGTCGGAGAATGCTTACCTCTATTGTACACACCTACAGTCGGAACTGCTTGTATACATTGGAGTAAAATATACAGATGGCCGAGAGGAATGTATATTACGATCCACGACCGAGGACATGTCTATAATATGTTGAAAAATTGGCCCGAACATGACGTTAGAGTCATTGTTTTTACCGACGGAGAAAGAATATTGGGACTTGGAGATCTAGGTGCTTGTGGAATGGGAATACCAATAGGAAAATTGTGTCTATATACAGCTTTGGGTGAGTATTCAATATGTTGCTTCCAAGAAAAGTATTTTCGCAACTAAAGGTTCTTACAGCTGGCATAAAACCTCACCAATGTCTACCGGTTACACTAGACTGTGGGACCAACAATGAAGAATTCCTTAAGGATCCCCTATACATTGGCATAAGAGAAAAGCGTCACAGAGGTCCCGAGTACGATGAGCTGGTGGATGAGTTTATGTCTGCTGTAGTGCAAAGATGGGGTCAAAATACGTTACTGCAGTTCGAAGATTTTGGTAATAGTAATGCATTCAGGTTTTTAGAGAAATACAGAGATAAATATTGTACTTTCAATGATGATATCCAGGGTACAGCTAGTGTAACAGTGGCGGGAATACTTGCTGCTCTAAGGATTACCAAGAACAAGTTTTCTGATCATACAATATTGTTCCAAGGAGCTGGAGAGGCTAACATAGGTATTGCGCAGTTATGTGTTCAAGCAATGGTTAGTATACCAAGTTTGTTCTTATACTTGTACTCAACTTATGTCAATTGCACCAGTTCTGATTCAAATTTAACGAATATTATAAGTACCTAACCGGGTTTCGAACCTACGACCTCTGAGTTGTAAGCTCAATACCCTACCAACTGCGCTACTTGGCTCACATTCAGTCACGTCGAATAGAAGGTTAAAGGCTGCTTGGACGCATGCGCACCTCAACTACTTAATTTGACGTGGTGGGTGGAGCCGTGTTGTATGTTTACCCGCTCCCTGATATCTGGAGGTTAACGTATATTACATAAACTTACTTTTTTGTTTTGATTTCGTTGTGATATTGTGACAAATTTACTTGGGTTTTAAGCAAAGTAAAAAATGGAAAGTACTAGTACTACTAAAAAGAGAGGATGTAATTTTACAGCAGAGGAGAGAAATTTGCTTCTAAAAATTGTAAATAAACAAAAATGTAATAGAAAATAGAAAACGGATGGGGCAACCTGGAAATCAAAAGAGGAGGCTTGGATCACCTACCTATCAGTTCGAAACTCAAGTGAATCCTCAATCAGTTCTAATATTGACATAACAGTCTCTTTGTCATCCTAAATCTTCGTTATCCATTCTTTCCCTAACATTATAAAGTCTTCTTTCGTACTCAAGAGCTTGCACAATATCCTCGTTCTTGTCGCTATCCAGAATATAATCATTCAGAAAATTCATATTTATCAACAACCAAAAACTCATCAAGAAAGAAAAATAAAAACACATAAACCTTTGGATAATCTTCACCAATAACCTAACAAAAATATCCATCGATGTGACATGACCTTGTTCTTGTAACAACCAATGAGATTTCTAACATTCATTCGTCAGCATTGCCAACTTTCATTATCTGTAAGTTAACAAACAAGAGAATAAAAACGAGCTGATAAACCGCTTCCAAGCAAACTGGAACTTTATCTGCTAGTTAGTTTTATCCGACGGATACTTAACTGATGGGTGATATTGGCTATTGATAAACCGGGCTTCAGTTAGCTAACGGAACTGTTAGGTACGTTCTGTACAATGCAACTGTTGGTTATCTGACTGTTGACATTTAACCGTCGTTACCTATCCAATGGATTTAAACAGAACTGGTGCAGATGGACGTTCGAGTTTTTCCTATATGAGATGTTTAGATCTTGACAGGTCAGCTGTCTTTCTATATTGTTGGTAATTCAGGTAGTACTTTATTTCCTCTCTATTTTATTCCATATTGCCTCCTATCTGTTCAATTATATGTAGTGTTGCTCTTTGATTTTACCTTTCCAACAGAAGATTTAGTAGTTGCCTCCGTATTCTCTAACAAGATTTTAGAGATAAGAACTTTTATAGGTAGCTAGTGGAGTGTCTGAAGAGGAAGCAAAGAAAAAAATTTGGTTGATCGATTCCAAAGGGTTGATATGTAAAGGACGGAAAGAGCCCATGTCCAGTCATAAAAGCGAGTTCGCCAAAGAACACAAACCAATGCAGGTATAAATACATTTAACAAATTTAGCTGTTAAACTTTTTTATGGAATCCATCTCGTCGAAATTGGAAGTTGATGCGTTTTGACGTAAATGATCTTAGTAACAGTGAATCGTAAAACTTAATTCCATGTTCGACGAAGAAGCAGCATAAAATTCATGATTGCTTTTTAAATGTTTCAGAATCTGCTTGAAATTATTAAAGATATCAAACCATCGATATTGATTGGAGCTGCAGCAGTTGGAGGTGTTTTCACATCTGAAATTTTGCAATTAATGGCGAAAAATAATAAAAGACCTATAGTTTTTGCTTTAAGTAATCCAACACCAAAAGCAGAGTGTACTCCAGAGCAAGCGTATAAAGAAACAAAAGTGAGTTTTAAATTACTTAGAGGTGAAATGGTGGAGTATAATTAGGCTCTCCTTACTACAACTGATCTAAAAGTAGCATACACTATCTTTTGGCACTGTTTTCCATCATCAAGTTTTCTTTATTAAAGTATATCTTCCTTTTTTAGGGACAAGTTATATACGCCAGTGGTAGTCCCTTCCCGCCTGTGAAATACGAAGGAAAAACGTATGTTACTGGCCAATCAAATAATTCCTACGTATTTCCCGGCATCGGTCTCGCTGGTGTTGCAGGGGGAATCCCACATTACACCGATGAACATTTTCTAACAACTGCACAAGCTTTAGCTGACTTGGTAACGGATGAAGACTTGAGTATAGGAAGAATTTTTCCACCGATAGAAAATATTCTAGAAGTTTCTGTGAGTATTGCTACGAGATTAATTGAACATTCCTATCAACAATGCATGGCTACAGTTTATCCGGAACCGGAAGATAAAGAGGCTTTTGTAAGGGCGCAGATGTACAATACCGATTACGAAGATTCATTTCCGTGTCCTTTTGAATATCCTGAATCTGCAACGGGCAAGAGCTCACGCTAATGTCATAATAACAATAATGTGTAAATGATTATTTAAAACTATTTTATAATATATACGATTTATTAATTGAGGGAATTTGTTTCTTAAATATTTCGTTGATGAGATTTATCATGGTATGTTTATACGATTCCGTTTCGTATCTGTTCTGCCGCGGCAAAACCACATATTTAAAAATTGACTGGAAGCAGTGTTCAAATATGAAACAGTGAGAATTGTCGTTTACTAATCGTTGATAATAAGTTAGTGCTGCTATGCATTTAGCACATTTAAATACCCCACAGAGCGATTTAAAAAAGTTGTCCAAATAAAAAAAATATGTGCTCCATGTATCGCCAAATTTAAAGAAAATATTTGATTTATTTTTTTTATATAAATCGCTGTATTGTAAATAGCAGAAACGAAGATTTAGCTGACGCCTCGGCAGATAACAATATTATCCTGAGGTGGGTTAAAGGGCACGACAGGAGTAAAGGAAATCGCATTGCTGATTCTTTAGCCAGGGAAGCCGCTGAACTAAAAATTCTAGGACCCAGTGACACCTACGGCCTAACGACTTCGACAATTGCGGAACTAGCCAAACGTCACACCCATGCTCAATCCCTTAAGAGATGGGATGGAATCAAAGGATGCAATCTTACCAGTATCTCCCTGGGCGACCCTGGGAAGCTGGCGCCGAAGAAATATTTGGCGATGACCAGGAAAAACCTACGTTTAACAGTAGGATTTCTGACTGGTCACTGTCAACTAAGGAAACACCTCCATACTATGGGGCTAGTGGACACACCTCTATGCACGATGTGTGAACAGGAAGATGAAACTGTCAGGCATGTCTTATGCGAGTGTCCGGAGTTATCGTCAATAAGAGAGTGGGTGTTCGGTGAGTTTTGGCCTACACCTGCCGATATAAAGGAGATGTCTCCTAGTGACATGTCCACCTTCCTGAGAAGGACAGGATGGACAATGACCAGGAGGACAACTCCTCGGGAGGATGTACAATGGGTCACATGTGGCCTAAGTGCTGTGAGCCTACACACTCACCCTCCCTACTCTACAGATACAGATACCAGAAACGAAGAAGTTTGTTGATAAAGAAGTGATATGTGTAGGGTGACTTAAAAACATCTTTACATCTTAAAAAATGATTTTTTCCTCTACTAGCTGTGAAGTTGACAATTATTGCTTCTTCTAGCCAACTGAGAAGTTGAATTTCTCTATTAGTGGTTAATAATTTTCTATTGCACAAATTCAAATATTTTGAGAATTCAGGGATAGTAGTTCAAACAAAAACTTGTGCAGCATAATTTTGTATACACAGGAGATTATCTTTAACATATTTGCTGCTTGAAATTACCTATCAAGATAAAATTATTTGAATAAAAATGCCATTAGTTTAAAATTAGCGCTCAACCAAAAATGACTGATGATATAACGAGTACGTTCATAATAGAGAGTTTTCGAAGCCGCTTAAAAAACACTCCGATTAACGCTATTTGACAACTTTGACATACGGTATGTCACTTAGCGTATACCGATCCCGTACACCACCGGTATCTTACGGACGGTAGACATAGCGGTTGCATTAACGAAAAGGCCACGGAAAGACCAAAAATCTAACCTTAATTCAATGAGTGATGTCTGTATTCTGTATGGTGTCTCTGGTATCCGTTTTTTTTTCACTAAAATTTCATCAATCAACTTTGCGAATTGCGATAGCATATATTATTAACAATTATCATGCAATCAATTTGTCTTGAACAATCTGAAAAGAAGTAGGATTCGATTCTCTGAGGAAGACAATCAGATTTTGCTAACTGAAATTTTGGCAAACAACCCTTATGCAGATCCCTCAAAATGGGTCATAATTTACTCAAATTTCTGCAAATTTACTGGGAAACATTTTTTTAATTTTGAAACGCCTTTTGCGAGCAGCAAAAAATCAAATAATATTGTAACAAACAAAAATTTGCGTTACCGTTACCGTTGAGACGCAGGAGGTTCGAAAACTATATATTTATCTGTCAAAATAGTCGTGCGGTTAGAATTATGTTAACCGCTACCGGCTCAGTATATGTACGTTTTCGAAAACTCTCTATTATATCGAAAACTAACTTGTCAGTCAGACGACGGAGTAAACGCTTCTCGTGGTGCGTTTGTGAATTATGTTAAATTTTTGTCTTAAATTTGGCTGGTAGTGGAAAAAATTGTATATACACCATGATGTTGAAGACATTTATAAATCTCGCACCTTATTCCGCTCGGGACAAAGCCCCTCGCGAAATAAGACATGTAACAGAACATCGCTTCGTAACTCCGTCGCGCAACAAGTCTGGACGGCACTGCGTAACATCGTAACATAGTAACATCGAGGCGTTACATCGGCTGTCGATTTTTTGACGCCGCATCAAAGAAATGATACGCACTGATGTTGCACCACTTGTTATCATGTTTGTATATGTCTGCGTTACACAGTCGCGATTTAGTTTTCTTTCATTTATTCGGTTGAAGACGTCAATATAGAATGGACGGAAGAGTCTACAATTAATTTGTCTGTTAGGGACATTCTGGTAAAATTTTTATAAAGGCCACTTTTTACCTGAAATTTTAGATCCAACAGTAAATGATTTCCGCCATACACACTTCTGCTAGTATACAACTGGGTTTGCCACCACCATCTTCTTGCGCGTCTTTTTTTATTTTTCTTAATGAGGTAATGCATATCTATATATATAAGCTGCTGCGACAACCTCCATTGAACACAAGGAAAAGACAACTGTTCTGTTGTAAGGACGGAACGGCAGTATGTTGTGATTAAAAGATACACAACGATGTATTGATACACTATATTTATTGATACGCCGTATCTTCGATGCGTAACAAAAAATTGTTACGCGACGGAGTTCTGTTACGCGATGTTCTGTTACGCGATGTTCTGTTACATGTCTGTACGCACCTTTAAAAAAACTGTAAAAACATTTGAGTTACCCAAAAAACATTCTGTGTGGTACATAATTTCAATATATTTGATTTACTCTGTATAAAAATAAACAGAAATGTACAAAAAGTGATGATTATTGACACACGATATCTGTGGTGCGAATAAAAGCAAATGACACAATAGCAAACGTATTTTCTTTGAAATGTGAATAGTGTGAGATTGGCAAATGGGATGCAAAGAACAATACAGTTATTAGATAATAATAAAACAGAGAAGAACACTCAAAGCAGCAAACACGAATTATCTTGACGTGTTGTGACTTGTGTGGGTGTGTGTGTGTGTGATTGGTGATTTTTTTTTGCAAAAAAAAGGAATGAAACTAATCTATGGGTATCTAAAATGGACCTTTATTTATTGTCGAAATATACAAACTCAAAAATATATATATATTTCCTTCTAAATGGTTTCAAATTTTCAAACACTAAAATCTACTTGCACGGTGTTCAGGACAAAAACTATTTACAAAAATTTTTGGCGTTGAAAATTGGTATCAGTAATATTTATTACTTAGAGCCATATATAAAAATTGCGACAAATGTACCGCCTCTTCAACGTTCACCTATTGTATGTTGTTGGTTCATGTACTGTCTGTTTTGTGCTGTATAGATATGAAATTTTAGTTTTTTTTTGGTTTATTAGATCTATTCTAATCTCCATGTATCTATGTGCCGCCACAGCACTATAATAAAATAAATATTTGTACCTACATAAGCAATTGATCTATTAGATATGACAAATGAATTTAAAATTATTTAAAAAAGAAGAGAAAGTTCAATTCATAATGTTAACACATTTTAAATTTAGGATAAATCAATTGAAAATTTAAAATTTGAATAAAAAGGTGATCTAAAAAAATTGTGGAGCACTGCAAGATAAAAAGGTAGTTGATTTTTTTTAAATATTTTGAGAGAACTGAAAAAACAAAAAATATAAATGATATAAATGAAATAAATAAAAATTATAAATGGAAATGTCCAATAAGCAGTAAGGAGAATATGAAATGGTAGAAACACAATTCCATTTTAAAATATATTCATCAATATAAAAAGAAATAAGACCAATTGACAAGGAGCTTCATGATAAGAAGAATTAAAATTCTGGCGATGGGAAGAAAAACGAGGCAAGTAAATTTGAATCAATTGAAATATAAATTAATCTAAAATTATTTGATTCCGGAACAAATTCACAGAAATTAATAGTACCTATTAATAGTGAAATTTTTGAAAATTAATATTAAAATAATAACTATTGTAGGGGAGATATAAAACAGGAATAATAAAAATAAATAATAAATCAATGATAATTCTTCATATTAAAATTTTAATAGATATTTTATATATAAATATAGAGACCATGTAATGTAATATATTTTTCCTACGACCACATAGGAAAGTGACATATATCGCACTGACTAGTTCTATGGAAAGTGACCTTTATTCATACGCGTACGGAAAAAAATCTTATCCGTACGTGTGCGGATAAAAAAGCTGTCAAAAATTGAATGTTGAAATGCTAGTCTTTTTACTCCGCAAATTAATATGTATATGTGAAATGCTTATTTCCTAAGTTGATTTGTCCATATAATAATATAATATAATCTATTTATTTCATTTAAAAAAAATACCGAGCTCGGACTCGAACCACCCTACTGCTTGTCAAAAATCGAGCCCACGGATGCCTAGACCGCTCGGCCATCCCACTGTTGTAGCTTATGGTTCTTGTCCAAGATACTAATATACACAACAGTTTATTTATTCTCCAAAATAAAATGTGTTTATATCGACATTTATTGGACTTTCATGTTATTAAAACATAAAAATCACAATTTTCTGGGCCAATTTCAAAGGTAAGTAATCAAAACCATATAAAGTATTTACAAATACACATATGTAAAACCTCTCACATCTACATAAAAAAGCAAGATTATACATGCCTAATTTGGTAAAGTATATCGCGTGGTCGTAGGAAAAATAGTGTACATAACTTGTGCGAAAGTGATTTTTCACACTTGTGGGATTGTCTCACTCGGCTGCGCTCGTGAGACAATACTTCCCACTCGTGTGAAAAATGTCACTTTCCGCACACGTTACGTAATATACTATATTGTATCAATATAATTTCATAAAAAAGTTTTTGGATAAGTTTATTACAAAAATAAACAATTACTGTTGAACCACAACCTGAAAGGAGTTAGAAGCTGGGGCACGTGAAATACCAAAACTAAAAAATTTATAATATTGACTAAAATTAAATTCAATACAGTACATTTTTTTCGGATTAGGTACAATTGAAAATATTAAAGGCAAAAGTTGATCCTGTTAAATTGTTAGTCCGGGAGCGGTCAATGCTGTCGTATACAATCATGGGTCCAAGGATAGAGTTGAGTTATTCTTATGTATTTTGAGACGCGGAATGTAAATATGCCCGGCGTTTTTGCGAAAAACCGGTACGCAAATGTTTAAACAAATTATGAACAATTGATTCTTTATGCAAATATGGCCATTTTAAGAATAGAAGATATCCTGTTATTTTTTTGTACAGTGCAAAAAAATATAAAAATCGATGATTTTTACTAACTTCCGATGTTAATAACGTTTGATGTACTTAACATTTTTAAAAATTTAAAAATCCTTCCTATACAAATTGGTATACTACCATTTTATCCTGAACCTATGCCTAAGGAGCAGTAGTTTTCATTATCTTCAATAGACTTGATAAATTTTAAGCTGAATTTATTAAAAAACTATATCTAATAAACCTTGAAAGATATCAATCAATTAAATGTGTATTTGAAATAAACTTTTATAAAAACTTTTATGTGCGTAAATTTCTCAATGGCAGTCTTTTTAACAAACCACACTGAACACCGTGCAAACAAAAATATAAATATATAACAATATAACAGTCCAAAATCTCTATCGTATTTTGTACAGCATCAGTAAAATAACGCAGCCTACTACGCATACATACATTAGATCACTTTTTTTACCCCTATTTGGGGTCGGCATACTATAAAAAATAAAAGAAAAACAGTTACTTAACTAAAGTTCTATTTACAATATACAAATCTACTGTTAATTATGCTGATACTTCTGTCTTATAGATTACTGTTATTACCCAGTGCAAGGAAGGTAGGACAGAAGCTAGTTTTTCTTTTGTAGTGAAACAAAAAAGTAAATCGAATCGGTAAGTAAGTAAGTAAGTAAGCAAACTACTGATGACCTTGGACATATTTTATATTCGTGCGAAATTAAAGCTCAGTTTTCGACTAGACTAAATTTTGTGAATTGAATATTCATTTCAATTTTATTTTTGGAAATGTACAATCAGACTAAGTATATTCGAAAACGAAACAAGGATACACCCGGGAATTGTAAGATAAAAAAACTAAAACAACGAAAAACAGTGGCTAATATCGTGTACATATTTCAGATCATTAGTTTTCGAGAAAACTGAAGAGGTGTTTGAAGTAAGTGTTTAAAAAAAGAGACACCATTAATATTAAGTGAAATACAAAAGAATAAAATGTTATGGCTATAAAATTCTATTGCTTTCTATGATGAATTTGAAAAGTTATGGACAGTAATCTATAAGATCCTATTGGGTAATAAATCTAATGGTTTTAAATCTCTACTGTAATAAAAGAAATTATACTTCCATTAATAATTTGTGTTTTTTTAAATTGCTTTTATAATTTCCTTGCAATAATCTACAGGGTAAGATGGCTAAAAGGTTATAAACTAAGTTTTATTGTCTAGTTTTATGATTTACTCAAGTTTCATTAAAAAGTCTGTTAATTGCAAGGATTTTCAACTAAAGGCGATATATTGTGGCACGTATACTGGAAAGAGTTTGTGACATGGTGGGAATAGGTATAGCGTGAGAAGCGTACATGACACTCCAAATTTTCTAGGTGTGTGGCGCGCAGTAAGCTCTCGAGCCGCCTGTCCTTGGCATTTTGCTACCAGTTGGTGTTTCAACTGTCGATCAAAAGAAGCATTTTAGTCGAGCGGCAACCACCCCTAAAGTGACATGGTAGTGACCAGATCAGACATTTTAATTTTCTGAAAAATTTCCTTGTATATTACACTTGGAGACTACATATTATGTGGAAATTGAAAATCAAAAACTTTTGCAAAAATATGCACAAAGTCAGAAAGAATAGTAAAAAATTTTCCGAAATTTCCCGATCGGTGGGAAATTGCTTTGGAAATTTCGGGTATATTTTACTGCCTTGCAAATGAGCTCAAAAATGTGTGATTGAATTTTTATGAAAAAATATTGATTATTCCGTGAATGGCAGCGAGTTGAAGTTCGCTATTGGCGAAACATTTTTGGAACGAAGTTCCTTATCGCGCGTTGTGAAAGGAGGCTAGACGGATAAAATTCTTACGAAAAGTTTTGTCACGACACTTTTTGATATAGGAAGCTATTGTAAGCTGTGCGCATCGCATGTTTCTCTGTCTGTATCTTTCTCTCTTATAGAAAGCAAATAAATTGAAAAAATTTTCACCATAGTCCGGACGCGAACCATCAACCTACGCGTCTATATCAAGGCATTCAACACATGCTGCCATGAGCTCTCATGTGTATTGATGCGAAGAAAGGTACATGCTGCAATGTGCGATTATATACAGATAATAATAATAAATGCTTTTGTAATTTTAGCAAGTACGCACTATAACCTCTCTATATTATTGTGCTAACCAAGTCATACGCATTATAATCTCCACATTTTGTGTGTTTAGCAAGTGTACGCGTCATAATTTTAATAAATTCAAAAACAAATCATATTTTAATATTACAATTTCAGAACGTATGTATTTAGCAAGCCGTGCGTGTTCTAACCTATACGCTGTTGTGTTTACGAAGTTGAGAGTATATATATATATATATATATATATATATATATATATATATACACTCTGTTGTTGTGTTTACAAAGTCCCGCGTGTACCACTCGCCTATTTGGAGCAGTGTGGATGAGAGTAGAGGCTGCGCGACATCAGAACAGCCAAAAGGCTTAAATGGAAGCGTGGAGTTTAAATACATGTAGCCTGGATCGCGTCGTTTCATATCAACGCACCATTTAAATTCAGCTTACTGTGAGGTCGATAGAAATAATCTTAAATTTAGTGGGGACTAATAAGTTATTCAAATATCTAGTAGGGCAACCCGTTTAGATCGAATGAATGACCAAGTCAAAGTAAAACTGCGCTAAGAGTTTTAACAGGAATCCTAACTGGACATGGTCGACTGAATGGGCTCAAAACAGAGAAGGAAGATATGGGGAGAGGCAGAGGGAAGGGGAGGAAGAAGAATGTAGATTCTGTGGCATGGAAGAAAAAACCTCCATCCACCTACTTGCGAACTGTACAGCAATTTAGAATCCTAGATCACAAAACTTAGGAGATTATTGGATAGGAGAGGGACATTTGCCTAAGTTGAAGCCTGCAGATATTCTAAACGTCCTCAGGGAAATAGGACTGAAGGGGATATTAGTATCGGAGACCTTCTTAAGGAACTAAGTAAAAGTTAGGAGCCACAATCGATCTTTTAGGTCTCAGTGAATGTCTCTTATAATATGCATAGGTACAGTAAAAGTCGAATGAAACGCACAACTAGATTAGGTTGACACTGCATTATTTAAACATCTGCTATCCCCATTGAACAGATCTACGTTTTTTAGTTCACAATTGAAGTATTTCTAATACATTTTAGCGAAGGCTTAGCACAAATCATTGAAACTAATTGAATTATTATGAATTTTGATGTTTATCTTGTGTGTTTCATTTAACTTTGACTGTACATACATGGTGTTACATTTTGGCATAAATTGACATTCCCCATGTTTTTGCTGCATTCTACAGTTTTGAAAATATTATATTTTTGGTAGTGGTTATCTTTTTGACAGTCAGTGTATTAGGTTTGTGGAATTTTTGAAAGATTAATAAAAATAAAAATTAATTTCGCTCAAATATACCTACATCTCCTGATTAGTTGAAATTCCTCGATTAACAATGTTTTTGATAAGACTAGATACTGGTAAAAGTTTATTCTTTTTGTATTGTGTTTCTATTTACATTAAATTATGGAAATACCCATTTTAATGATTTCCAATGAAGCTAGTTTGATTTGCATGAAAGGAAGTATTTTCTATTGTCCTAAAAAAGTGAAAAACATGTGCTTGTGTAAAATGTAGTGTTGAAATGCTCGAAAACATACAAGCAGTAGGAATATTGAGGTTATTATAAGGACAGACGCATAAACAGGAAACATGTATATATATTTAGAGAGAGAAAACATGCTCTTTTATTATAAAAAAACTTACCTCGCACTGTGGCTCAACATTATGATATTTCTGGAACAATGGACAATGTTTTATTATCGAAAAATATTACACTAATAGTTATATTAATCTAGCAGTATATAATGTTCAGTGTAGATTTAATGAAATATAGCTTGGTGTTAAATTAGAGCAAAAGATATCACATAATGTATCATTAAAAAGTAGGTACCTGGTAGAGGTACTACAATGGTTGTCTTTTAATTGTTTCAACAAGAGTTGTCGCAGCAAGAGTTGCCGGACGATCGCTTGGCCAGCGAAAATACTCTGCAATTCTACTTTGTTTTGGTGTTCGTTTGTTGTTGTTGTTATGAAAATTTTGGTGGTTATAGTATATAAAATGACTAATACTTGGTCGAATGAAAAGATTATTGAGTTTATTAATGAAAGACATTTACATCATGAGTAGAATGTGGAAACCGGAATTTATAAAAACAGAAATGCTAAAAAAGATGGATGGGCAGTTATCGCCGAAGAATTTGGTATATCACGTGATGAGGCCTACAAAAAATTTAGAAACTTGAGAACTTATGCAAAGAATGAGGTGAAAAAGAAGAAAACCGGAGGTGCTGGCGGTAAACTAGTGAAATGGTAGTTTTAACTTGTTATCAAGACTTATTTCTAGACTTAGGTTATCTAAAGTTTCACGCCTAAGGTCGAATCCACAATCTACTCTTCTTTTTCTTTAACTTTGTGTTTAAAACTATATAAGTCGCTGCGACACGAATGATTTCGTCAGCCATTCTTGCAAGATTGTGTAGGCCCTTCTACGAATTATTTTCATTAATGGGCCATAGTGTTGCAAACAATATTGCCGAGATATATATGGCAGAGCCATATGCTACAATTGAAATGTTATCATGCTGGCTGGACTACAGTTGTCAATATTGCAGCCACATATTGCACTATAAATATTGCCTGTTTAGAAGGTACTTTAGATCATTAAGACTAGATAAGGAGAACGAACTCATAGGGTAAAATTGACAAAATATGTACTTAAAATAGTCTATATAAGAAGTTTGTTTTTTGACCGTGGCGTCGCCACAACCATTTTAAAACAAGACAAGTTCCCACACAGATCGAAAAACAATTGAGTTTTTGAACCAAGTCAAAAATCGAATTGTGGACTATCCTCCATACAGTTCCGACCCAGCTCCTAGCGACTTTTTCAAGAATATGTAGTCAACGCATTCAAAAACTCTATTTTGAATGTATACAAGTGAGTGGTATAACAGAATTTGTTCCAAAGAATACAAACTTTTAGTGAAGAATAAAAACCAATAGTGCTTAAAAGTTATCTACTCATTTTTTCCCAGCTCTATATGCAAAATATAAAAGACAAACCTCGTAAAATCAAACAAAAGTATTTGCATTTAATGAGTTAATGACACATTGTGTGATAATAAAAATTAAAATATTCAAAAGCATGGAAACTGTAAAGTTTAATTTTATAGTTATAGTTCTAGCCCCTACTTTTGAAGTGATTACTGTTACAAGACAAAGTAAAATAGTTAAAAAATAAGTAGCGAAAAGAGCAAAATCATAATAGGAAGAAAGCATTGAAAAACACACCTTCCCATCGAAGATACGACTCGATTTTCTGCAAAATTAAATTTTTTAAATCTTCAACTATAATTAATAAAAATTAAAATTTCTTAAAATAAATTTTTTGCCAATTTGTTATACTTCGTGTTAAGACATAGGTAGCCTATTTTTTATTAGGGTTCTGTACCCAAAGATTAAAAAACGGACCCTATTACTAAGACTCCGCGGTCCGTCTGTAATCAGGCTGTGTATCATGAACCGTGATAATTGGACAGTTTAAATTTTCAGATGATGTATTTCTTTTGCCACTACTACAACAAATACTGAAAACAGAATAAAATAAATATTTAGAGAGGCTTCCAAACCACAAACGTGATTTTTTAGCTTGTTTTGCCTGGATATTGATAAAGACAACAGGTAGATGCTTGAAATATTTACAGAATGTTGGTTATATATTCACTTAAAAAATAAATGATTAAATTAAAATAAAATTAATTTATTGGCAAAAATTTCCATCACTATGGGGATACCGTTAATTTTTTTATTGGGGATCAATTTGTATGTGAAAATTTCTATTTACCATTGTCATACGATTAAATTTTCATAAGGGGTGTATTCATTGGTAAAAATGTCTTCTTTTCATAGGCGTTAGATTAAAATTTATAAGGAAACAATTTATTTGTAAATATTTTTATATCATGGACGCACGGATGAAATTTTCATGGTAATAGTATGAAAAATACATAGTTTTATATGCTACCAATATAATATAAACATTACGGATAGTTTTTCAATAAATAGTTATTTTCCTAACAAGTGCGGAAAGTGATACTTTCCCGCACGCGACTGCAGTTGACCCGAACGACGCGAAGCGGAGTTCGGGCAAGCGGTCAAGCGCGGGAAAGACACTTTACGCATGAGTTAGGAACATTATTTTTTCTACGACCGTATTCAAAAAGTTTACCAACCCATTTTTCAAATTTTTTTTTCAACATACATATACAAAACTCCAACCAAATACTTTTATTATTATTATAAATATTAATATTAGAAACACAATTTGTTGCATTCTGTAAATTACTTAAAATTGCCGGTCCAGTGGAGTTATTTGGTGTTAATTGGTAAGTAGATGACGTTGATGATGATGGCATCGGTTGCAGGTTGCAGGTTGCATAAAGATGACGATGAAGGTGACAGCAACAGATGAAATAATTTTATTTGATATATATTCCTTATATCAAACCCGGGTGGTTTGATAGTTGTTTTATGACACTACTTTGAAGAATGTACTGGGTTATTTCAAAATATCTTCATTAGTTTATATTTTCAAAAAATTTAAAATGCAACAAAATACTGAAAAAGACGTAGATTTTATTTGATGGACTATTTATTCACCTGTTGTAACAATAGTTATAACTTCCGAAGTAAGAAACTATCTAATAAGGTCAAAATTTGCATAATTTTACTAAACTAAAATGCGTGCGGGAAAATGGGTTAAGACGCACGGTCGTAGAAAAAATATATTTATTTGTGAGGGTGATTTAAAATGAGTATATACTGGTCATTCACTTCGTTAAAAACATCTGTAAATTTTCAAAAGAACTCGCAATTGGAGATCATCTTAAATTGAAGTTAAATTCCTAAACAATTTTCAACAGCTTATTAGCAAATCGAAAGCGTATTTCATTGCAAAATATCAAAATAGAGTGAGGGAAAAACGTTCAAATTCAAATCAGCTAACGTGACCTATTCATTTCGTTTTTCGTTCGAAATCTAATGAAAAATTCAAAGGTCTGCAGTGGAGCGTGCACCGTAAAGTGCGTGTAAAATACTCTAATAATAAACATGTCAAACACAAAAATAATTTGAGGTTAGGTTCTACTTATAGACCATTCCATAACACATGATTTTGACAGAGGTGGATGGATGACACGAACAAATCAGACGTTGCCACATTTATAAAAGTATAAACTGTCATTTCCTTCAAAATCATAACCTTTATCAGGATTAGAGCCGACGACATTCACTTGAGCAGGAATGCGCAACACCCACAAATCCAACGATTTTCATTACAATACGATATTTACTTTTTGCAGTAGTAGGTACACAATGAAGCCTACAAGTGTCATGGGTTATGACATTTTAAAAAACTCTTCGACAGTCATTTTGACAGTTAACAGGAAAATAACATGGGTACGATATTTTCTTTAATATTCAGTAAATTGTATGTTAAAAAACAACTTAGAATACTTATGTTGGGTTTGGATGGAGCAGGTAAAACTACAATTTTATATAAAACTAAGTTAGGTAAGTGTAAATCTATTATATTATTTTATATCCGTTGAAATTGTAGAAACTATTTTTGTCTTGTGTAATATGAAAAGCTAAAGTAGTTCAATTACTGAAGAGTTATATCTACCATGATAATTATATGATGAGCGGTTTTCCTAACACTTTAGTTACATCCATGGGTTCCTTCAGTGTTTCTAATCAAGGATTTACTTAGTGAATATTAACAATTTTTCAAAAAACGTCTCCAATGACCTTTAAACAAGAACCGTGCAAAATTTTTAGCCGAAGCCATTTTTGAGTCGTTGGACGTGTGCCATGTAGTGGCTTTGAGCAAAATCCTTGCAGATGGCTCTTATACCTGCCACTTCTCAAAAATTGCAGGAGGAGCTCCATCTATAACGGAGTATAGAGAAGTTTAAAATTGACAGATTCTATCAATGTATGTTGGATTTGGATAAAAACTAACGATAAACAAAAAGAAAAACGCTCATTTCTATTCTAGATTTAAACAAATCTAATATTTTAGGTGTGGTAACTCGAACGATCCCAACAGTAGGTTTTAACGTAGAAACAGTGGAGTTCGCAAATGCAAAGTTCACTGTATGGGACGTCGGAGGTCAAGATAAACTAAGACGTCTTTGGAGGCATTATTTTGCACATACTCAAGGTAAATGATAATTTTTTTGATAAAATATAGTTTTCTATCCGCACTTTAATTGTAATTGTTAACGAATACACAGAAAGACGAGCTACACAATATGTTTATCAAAGATAATTTTGTCGCGATTCTATAACTTTCTGTAGAAGACTCTCAATTTGCAGTTATTATCTAACCATTAGATATCTTATCTTCTGTATGTTCCTTGTGGTATATTATTCATTCTTTTTTTAATTTCTTGGGAAATTAAACCACAATATTTTTAAATTCTTTATTTCAACGTTTCGGTAGCGTTCCAGCTACCGTTGTCAAGAAAAAATAAGTAAAAATTAATTTTTATCCCTAACTGACACAACAGAAAAAATTTGACAACTAGACAATCAAAAATTATTTTGAAGTTTAAGATTTAATTTTGTTATCAAATTTTTATTAAGGTCCATTCATAGTAGATCATATCTGTGGCAAAATGTAAAATGAAATATTTTATTTTATGACATTCCAACGATATGATAGTCTACTAGAAATGGATCCAGTGAAGTGCACGTTCCAGGAACGGTTTTTATTGGGATAGCGCGTTTTTTTCGCTTATATTGGAAATGTTGTTAATAAAACGCGTTTCTTGATAGTTTTTTTGTGTATGAATATTTAAGTTTTTGAAATATGTATACTCAGTTTTGTGATTTTGTGTATTGAAATGTGTATCGATTAACAACTATTCAAATTATAAATCATAAGAAAACCTGGATAAAAACTTATGATGCTATCTTGATAACGCAGGTAATTGATTATTGGAAATTTCTCTTTCTAACATTGGTAACCAAATTTGACTACATTCGGCTGAAATACTAGCTACACATTTATCTGCATTTAGTTGCACTTTCTTTGATTTTCCGTCTTTTATTATTGGGTTCTTTTAATATTATTTTTGATGAATCCCATTGAATTTGATGACCCTCTTCCCAAGCATGTTTGCAAATAGCTGACTTAAAGAATTCCCTATCTTTGATATATTTTTTGTGTTCGTTTATTCGTACTTTCAATGGTCTAGATGTTTCACCTAAATAAAATGTGTCGCATTCACATGATATTTGATATATGCAGTTTTTTGAAGATTGTTCTTCATTCTTTGGTTTCGTTTTTGTTAAATATTCATACACAAAAAAACTATCAAGAAACGCGTTTTATTAACAACATTTCCAATATAAGCGAAAAAAACGCGCTATCCCAATAAAAACCGTTCCTGGAACGTGCACTTCACTGGATCCATTTCTAGTAGACTATCATATCGTTGGAATGTCATAAAATGATATATTTCATTTCACATTTTGCCACAGATATGATCTACTATGAATGGACCTTAATAAAAATTTGATAACAAAATTTTGCAGTCTTAAACTTCAAAATAATTTTTGATTGTCTAGTTGTCAAATTTTTTCTGTTGTGTCAGTTAGGGATAAAAATTAATTTTTACTTATTTTTTCTTGACAACGGTAGCTGGAACGCTACCGAAACGTTGAAATAAAGAATTTAAAAATATTGTGGTTTAATTTCCCAAGAAATTAAAAAAAGAATTAGATATCTTACCAAGCTAACATTTATTGACCAGTCGTGTGGTTGATATGTAATGTACCTTTTAGGTGTAATATTCGTCGTAGATTCCAGTGATAGAGATCGCATAGAAGAAGCAGGATCAGAATTAAAGAAACTATCTTACGAACCCGACCTTCAACAAGCAGTTATCCTAGTTTTGGCGAACAAACAGGATATTCCGGAGGCGATGACAGTAACGGAAATATCGAATAGGTTAAGACTTGAAGATATCAGAAATAGAAAGTGTTATGTACAAGGAGTGTGTGCAATAAGAGGTACTGGGTTGTCTGACGGATTTCAGTGGTTATGTGACGAGATAAATAAGTTAAGCTAGATTTATTGGTAAAATAGGACATGTCCACCAATTGATCAGATGATACTAATGACAGTCGTTCTGATGATAAACAATTATTTGGATAGATTTTAGATTTATAATTTGGTTGTCTTGTGTATTGATTTGATGATCCTTTTTATTATAAACAGTCAGATATGGCTTTTAAAATACCTGAACAATTATATCGATGTCGAAGAAGGTTCAAAATAAAAATGAAATCAACCTAAGAACGCTTGTTTGTCATCAGATTCATCAGGGCGATTGTCATTTTACGTCACGTGGACTTGGTGGGGTTAAATTTGCTCCATACGATCTTAGTGGTTATTATGATAAGTCAGTAGCGTACTAATAAATAATATTTCATTCATTGATAAAATATAATAAAGAAAACACAATGTTTATGCAATCTTTGTAATTCATGCTGGAGTGAAGTAATAAATAAGATAATTTATATATACACAAAATTACCACTATAATAATTTTTGCCTCTCATTACATATTTTTAGAGATGGTTTTAATGCTAAAAGTAGTCTCCAAAATATAATTTTATATTTTAGTTGGAAAAATATTTATGAAATAATAATTCTTTTATTTGTTTGAAAGATTGGAAAGACTTACCTTAAGAGCCTGGTGATGTAATCTGGCCAGTTATCCGGGAACATGACTAGGAAAAATCCAACTCCTATCAATATCATCCCAGCTAATTTCATTCCTTCAAAACTAGCTCCGTATAAAACAACGTCTAGCGCTATACAAAGAACAAACATTTGATAAAAATCACATTCAATCAGTTGGTAGAAAGTTATAGCATTTTTGGTATAAAGGCGGAATTCTAATTTTGAATTGATAGTTCTGCTTAAAACGATTCTAACAAAAATGGAATGGACATAAGACACATTAGGGTTAGGAGTTTGAAATAAGACTAGATAGAAGAGGAGTTGACGGACACCCCTGGTGTTGTAAAATATACCAACACTGCAGTTTCATCAACGTTTAATCCACATAAAAATGTTCTGGTAAATTTATGTGGTGAAGTTTTTCCAAAATAAATTGCAGAAGTTGAAACACTTAAAAAGTTATATTACGGACTATGGCGGTAACATATCGAATTACAGTCGAACAAAGAGCCGAAAACTTTAGGTTCGCACAATATATATTACGACAAGTATACATGTTTTAAAGTATGCTTTCTTCAAAAAATATTTTCGGAAAGCTTTTATTTCAAGATAATTATGCTTGTTAAAATTATCACAAAGAGAAGAAATTTATTAGCAGTCATACAATTATCATCATAAACACAAAAAACGATTTAAAAAATCAGTATTTATCACTTCTCTGTCTAATTAATACCTCGTTTTACCTCCACGAGCCTGTATAACGGCAATCATTTTTTTAAGCATACTGTTAATTAAGTTCAATACTTCATTCTGTGGAATTGCTTCCCATTCCTCTAACAGAGCCACTCTGAGCTGATCCAAGGTAAGAGGAGCAGGTACCCGGCTTCGAATTCTTCCACCTAGCATGTCCCAAATATGCTCGATTGGATTTAGATCGGGACTGCGCGCTAGCCATGCCATCTGGGTTATACCTACTTCGTTCAAATATTCAGGTATGAGGGCGTGTATTGTCATGCATCAGTTGTCACCAATAAATGGTGCATATGGAACAACATAATCTTGTAGGATCTCATTTGTGTACCTATCTGCAGTCACAGATCCTCTAGGAACCATGTACAATTCTGTTCGTGCCTTTGAAGATATTCCAGCCCACACCATAACTGAACCTCTTTGAAAACTTACTCTAGGGCTAAAAGTGCACTCAGCATATCGTTCACCTTCTCTTCTCCAGACTCTCTCGCGACCATCTGGGGATCGTAAGCAAAATCTGGATCCATCGGTAAACAACACACAGCTCCAGTTGTATGCATTCCAATTTTGATGCTCCCTAGCGAATTGTAATCTGGCTATACGATGTTCTCTGGAAAGCTCTGGTTCCATAGCGGGTCTTCGAGATCTCAGATTAGCTTTATTCAACCTTCTTATAACTGTTCGTTCACTAACATTTACGTCCCTGACATGTTCAATGTTGTTTCTAATATGTACCTACAGCAGTTGTATGACGATTTCTTAGTGCTGAAGATATCATAAAGCGGTCATCCCGGTGAGTAGTTCTTCTCTGGGGACCAGTTCCAGGACGTCGAATGTAAACTCCTGTCTCTATAAAACGTGTTAATACACTTTGCACGGTACTGCGTGATACCACAAATCTGCTAGCCACGTAAATTTGACTTCTTCCGTCTTGAATAAGAGCAACAATAGATGCAGCAGTTTCTGCGCTTAAAGATATCTTGAAATTCGCACTTATTGACATAAGCAAGTAATAAACCATAAAACTTGAATAAACACTTAACCTCACCTCAAATTTATTCGTGAAAATCACTGAAAATGCATAGCCTACCGGAACCGCAGAAGTGAGTGCAATATAATAACTTTTCTCCGCGACTAATTAATAACGCACAAATTATTTTCACATATTTAGCTGCATAATGATATAAATTCTTCACACCAGTGAATAATAAAAATAATTCACTCTCGTTAGCCAATCACATTCTATTATTTTCAGAATTCACACTAAAATGAATTAAAATGAATAAATCAAATCGTCTCTTTAAAACGTCAAATACCTAAGAACGCAAATCGCGTCGTTTGAAACGTCAAAATAATTATAAAATCATAATTTTACGTATTATAAGAAAAAAAAATGGACAACAGTAGCGATAGTGAATATGTACGCCTCCCTGAATTAATTTCATTTATAAATGTAAGGCTTCCTATTGAAAATATGAGTTACGTATATATATTTACTCTTTACATTTTTATAAATATACTCTATAGCCTAGTTGTGGTTGACTATGGCGCGGACGATCGAGGTTCGATCCTCACTCTGCAAGTTTTTTCTTTTTAGTCGTGGAGAAAGTATAGTCTTTTACTTGTGTAGAATGGCTATTATTCACTTGGATGATTCCAAAACTCACTCGCTGCGCTCGCTCGTTTTGGAAACTTCATACGCGTGAATAATAGCCATCATTCTGCACTCGTTGAAGAATATACTATTACATTATTGAGATTTTCGTACAATACCTAAATTATGTTCAATTTGGGAAGACATTTCTTGATAAAAAATCTGCAGGGTATTCTACTAAACCGTGTTCATTGTTGGAAAAACCGAACTAAAAAGAAAAAATTAAAAAATGAATGCATTTCATCAAAAATTATCGGGGTGCCCGTTTTTCGTGCCGGTGACTGTATTATAATGGAGGAGACAATTGATGTATCACTTACCTGCAGATACAGGGACGGCTGTAATGAGTCCTAATGTAATGAATAAGTCGTACGTAAGAGCTACACTAAAATTACCCAGTAAATTGGCAACTGCAAAAAATATTACCATTATCTAAATTGTATCCATTTAATAAGAAAATAAAATAGTTTAACTTTAACTTCAAAAAAATTATAAACCAACCTAGAGAAAGAACACTAGATGTTAACAACGCTGGCCACGGCAACATATCCCAGTGGAGTGTTTCGATACCCATAAGGAATAATCCCAGACAGAGGGGCCACAAAAATGCTGCATTCAGCATGCCGATGAGCGAAAAAAATAGCGCTACCTGGCCGTATGTCGCATCACCTATGACTTTCTTGAAAAGCACCTGGAAGAAATTGAATAGAATAATCAAAAGGTCAATAATTTTTGTAATCCCAAAAAGAATTACTTTATTTAGTTGATACACAAACCAATTGATTTGTTGCACCAGAAAAATACGTTAAATACACTGTCTAATGAGCCTCAAGGTTTCTAAGGTCTGACTTATTTGGCAGCCACGCGGTAGCATTTAATGAGATTCTTCGCAGAGGTTACACCTGGTGCTTTCCACCAGCCCTATTCAGTCCAGATGATAGCTTACCCTGTTACAGACCTGTACTCCTCCCTGTCCATATTTAGCAAGGCTTCTACTTTGAGGTTTGAAGGTTCTTTGACAAAGGCCTTGTTATATCATTCCAGTATGCGCTATCTGATCCGGGATAATTTTTGCCAGATAAATAGATCACCAGCCTTTGAACCTGAACTGAACTCATTTTCTGGCAAGCTGGTCCAATATTTTCATACCAGGACAAATTATTTAAATTGACCTATTGTACTACATTCTTATTTTTGGGCAGCATATAATACAAAGTTAAATCATTGTATCAATATAACTGGAGCTTTACCTTATACACAGCAGATCCAGCCGCAGCAGAAGTAGCAAGAACAACTCCGCCGAGCGTTGGACTCCCCGTAATACCATCCATATAAGCCAACAGAGCCACGCCGGTGTCGCAAATTATCACAGCCATTATCTTTAAAAAGGAAAGTAATCAACAGCACATCTGTACACTCAATCTTAAGGGCAACGAGAGAAGGCAGGTACTGCAGGTGAATAGACTGCATGCAAAGAGTAATTATAATCTCTATCTAATCTAACTCTTTGCGTTTTAATATCGACAACTATGTATAAAAGTTTTGAATTTTTTTTTATTGGTTGGAGGAGTAACAACAATAACTGCCTACTGTTCTGTAATGCCTATTTGTATCCTATTAAATAAACAGAAAAATAAGTTACATGAGAGAAAACTAGGTCAGTAGTATTTACTGGATGTCAGACTTCGAAAGAATTATTTGTTTTCAGCTGGTAAAACACCCCACCGATATACTATATTCACGGAGAAATTAATAATTCATATTTGTACCTACGTAAACATGAAAAGCTTGAATATAAATATATGGAAAACAATGAAATGGTGTATTCAATTTAAAACTAAAATCAAAAACATTAAACCATGTAATGTAATCTAGGTGCACATGCACCTGGGAAATTAGGATTTAAAGTAAAACTAACAATAATACACATTTTTCAACTGAAAAATTAATTTCTTCTATGAATTGGAAACAACGCAGGCGTCGAGTGCTGACCACAGATCTCCTACTAGTTCTGAAATTGCCGAACAGCTACCAGTTATTGTTTACATCAGCTTGTGTTACATATTTTATAGTTTTAACCATATTTTTCTTAAGCAATTTGGTTTATATTTAATATTTATTTATCTAGGTCCTTTTCGGAAACTCACTCCAGGCATTACAGCGCGTTGTTTTGACATGACAAATGATTAAGAGACTGTCATTGTATGCCGCCTCGTCATTTTAATTCTGGTATTGCTAATTTTATTCAGTCATACCGCAATTTGCTTTAAAATATTGCTTTTTTGAAACAAAAAAATAGTTATTTATGTACCAAGGGTATAAATAGATGTTTATGCCCTGAGGGCGACGTCTTATGAAGCCGAGGGATAGTAAGTCGCCCGAGGGTATACACATCTGTTTATGCCTGCGGTACATACAAACTTTTATGTCATACTAGTTCGTTATTGCAATCCAATCTCAATACAAATCAGTGTTTTAAAAAATCCGGTTTGAATTAATAGGTGAATGTTGACAAACGTAAATGTCATATCACAATAAATTTTAAATGTGTCAAAGAAGTCAAAATGAACGAAGATTTTGGAATTCCTGACGAAATTATTGAAAAAGCAAAGAAAGCAACTACTGTAAATATTTTGCCAAAAAAGTCTAAAAAAGCTTACGACATGGTTATTAACCCTTTGTCTACCGGAGGCTTAAATTCTTACGCGATGACATTTTCCCAACGGTACTTAAAAGTCCAAGGACTTTATACCCCAATATCTCCGTAACCTACTATTGAAATGTTCTTAAACACTGTAGGTACTTAAAAGACCTATGTAAGTATCTACTCGAATACATTGGCAACGTTGCGCATGACATGTCAGTGATAATTTTTTACTGGATATAGTAACCAATCAAATTACTTAATTTCAAGTCATGTGTCAAATTTCATCCAATCACCGCTGTATTACAGCGATAATACCCTACATGTGGTGTTTTCAGTTTGGTGTTTACTTTTTAGTAAACATTAATTAAACGTCAAACTGACAACTGGATTAAAAGTGTCGCGAATATTAGGTTTTGCATCTAACGATTCAATTAATTTACCAATTGTACTTTTCACAACTGTAGTTTTAAATAAAAATGAATTCTATTTGATTAAAATTGATAAAGTTTGTATTGAAAATTATTAAACATCAGATTGGCAATCAATTTTTTGGAAGCTACAAAGTAAAAAATTATCTTATCGAATACTCCTCGGGTCTTGATAAATACTCAAAATTTTGTCGTAGAGAATCCTTCAAGCGTTTTGCTCAAAGATAATAGCCCTCGGCCTGCGGCCTTGGGCTATTATCAAGCAACACGCATTCTCTATGACAAAATTATCTCGGTATTATCAAGACCCTAGGGGTATTACTACTGAAAATACCGCCAACAATCGGTTGTCTGCAAACCAATGGGGTTACTATGGCAATTTAATTTGTTTTAATTTGTCTAGTTACGTTTGAAGTGAGTTTTTTGCTATTTTTGAGAACAATAATGGTGGGTTGTTATGTCGGAAATAAAAAAGTGGCAATTGTATTGATGCATATTACATTTTATATGATTTTTATAAGTGGTACTCAGGAGTACCGTTGGGATTTATGAGGTAATAATTTTTGTTTGTTGTCGTATGATGGGGAGAAGCGCTGGAAGTACAAAAAACTCTTGTCAGAGAAAGAATTACTGGAAATTCTTGAAAATAACGAGGAAATGGATGAGTTAATGATGGACCTGGACAACAAACAGGACTCAGATATTGAATCTGATGACGAGGATGTATCAGATGAATGGATTCAGAATCAACTACCTTGTTTTGAAAAAGGAAACTGCGTGGTTGGCAATGAAATTTCTCAAAAAGATATAAACAATAACAGCGATTCCGAAGCAGAAAATGAAAATATAGAGCCTTCCGTAGAGAGATATCGTTAGGATTGGTTAACTGTAATAAGATGTCTCAAAAATCACTAGGATCTCCACAAAATAGGAGAAGACGATATATTTATTCTACACCTGTTAGTGTTAGACTTGGCCGTTTAGGCAATCATTGTAAATCCCAAGGGTACTCGTAGGTACCATTATTGTAAAACCTATAGGAATATATTTTTTTGGAAACCATGCCTTTTGAGTCTTTACTTAATTGTTTTTGTTGCTAAAACCAGAAAATAAACTGAATATTTAAGTAAATTCTTCTTGCGGTATTTAAGTGTCCTAAATTTTACTGGTACTTCAAAGTACCGTCGGTACACAAAGGGTTATAAGTTGAACAAAAAATTATTTCTCTTTATGCCATAAAGTACGACATTAGATAGTTGGTAACTAAGCAATAAAAACACAATAATTAACTAGTATGACATAAAAAACATTTATTGTTTTAAATTTAACATTAAACTATTTACTTGTTAATATATAAAGCCTCTTAAAAGCGTAGCATGTCGATTTGTAATATTTTAAGTACTTACTCTAATACCGACGAACTGTTCGTGAAGAATAACCCAGGAAAGTAGATACACAAAAGAGACGTTTGTAGCGAATAATGCCATGACGTCAGTAGCTAAGAGTATCCTTAAGGACATTATGTACATGTAATTAGTGCCGACCCAAAGGATACAGAAGAGACTGCATCTTGTCATGAATCTCACTGAAACAAAACAAATAAATGTTAATTGAGAAATACAAAACTCTGTTTTCACATGTGGCGCTCGAGAATATATACCTAGCGCATTGAGAAATATTTTCTATTAATGGATGTTAAGTTTCAGAAATTTAGATAAGTATCCAAGACTTACAGAAGTCAAAAATTCAAATCTGGATATTATTACATTTGATTAATGCGCCGCTAATTTTCCATTTATAAAATCAGCTTTTCCTAAATATTTTTCCTTCTTCCGCTTCCTTTATTGAAGAATTTGCATTCCCATTACAACATTACAGGGTGATCATTCGAATTCCGACACATTTTATGAGCCCAAAACTTGGAAACCGATTAAGATATCGAGAGGCGATTTTGGCTGAACGGCTTCAGGAATTAAGACATTTTTTCACGCTGTTGCCAATTTTGTATTTTTTCCCTAGACTCCAGGAAAAAACTTGGGTTTTTTGAAGATCATTATATGGATTAAGTTATTGTTGTTGAAAACAGGTCAAACAGAACAATTTATTAAAAACAAAATGCAAAAAATAAGTACAAAATTATATGTAGATATGTGCTCAATTCACCTACATAAATTCTTTAATACAAAAGTTGTAGAATATGCCCACCATTCTTGTCAATACATTTATGCAAGCGTAGTTAAAGATTTAAAAAAAGAGTCTCTCAACATTTGTGGTTGAATATTTTCTATTACGTTTCTTATGTTTTCTTATGTTTAGCTTCTCGATGTCATGACTAGTTCAGAAGTTATGCGCTGACAAAAATGTACGGAAATACTGTAGTCAACGAATTGCAGTCTATCTTTTAAAGATAATCTGCTCCTTAAGAACACCTTAAATTGCTATGAAACCATATATTTTTGAAAAGTAGAAGCTTCAGCCTATCCGACGGTACAAAAACATACAGGGTGCTCAATTTAAAATGTCTAAGTTATTGATCTCCAAAAAACCCAAGTTTTTTCCTGGAGACTAGGGAAAAAATACGAAATTGGCAACAGCGTGAAAAAAATATTCTTAATTCCTGAAGCCGTTCAGTCAAAACCGCCTCTCGATATCTTAATCGGTTTCCAAGTTATGGGCTCATAAAATATGTCGGAATTCAAATGATACTATTTGTAAATAGTATCATATATCATATAGTATAGTATTAAATGGGATGTTAAACCGATATACGGTATTTGCTGTTTTATTGAAATATATGCGAAATTTAATTTAAAAATTTTTTCAAGCCGAATATTTCAGGAGAAAACTGTAAATTAAGATTTCGTAAATGTTTGCAAATCTCACTACAGATACGTCACAAACCCGGAGATGAAGTTAGCCACTTTATGATTAATATGTTTTATGAACTTATAGCCAGTTACAAAAAGGCCATTCGAGTTTGAAGAACTGTCAAAGTCTATAATATATCTGAGTGTTTTGTTTGATTTTGTTAACACAATTTTTCAGGTTAGAATAATGTTCTGTATCTGTAGAGTAGGGATAGTGAATGTAGGCTCACAGCACTTAGGCCACTTGTGACCCATTGTACATCCTCCCAAGGAGTTGTCCTCCTAGGTCATCGTCCATCCTGTCCTTCCCAGGACAGATCACTAGGAAACATGTCCTTTATATCGGCAGGTGTATAGGCCAAGACTCACCGAACACACACTCTCTTATTGACGATAACTCCGGACACTCGCATAAGACATGCCTGACAGTTCCATCTTCCTGTTCACACATCCTGCATAGGGGTGTGTCCACTAGCCCCATAGTATGGAGGTGTTTCCTTAGTTGACAGTGGCCAGTCAGAAATCCTACTGTTAAACGTAGGTTTCTCCTGTTCATTGCCAAATATTTCTTCGGCTCCAGCTTCCCAGGGTCGCCCAGGGTGATCCTAGCAAGACTGCATCCTTTGATTCCATCCCATCTCTTAAGGGATTGAGCATGGGACTGAGCACGTTTGGCCAGTTCCGCAATTGTCGAAGTCGTTAGGCCGTAGGTGTCACTGGGTCCTAAAATTTTTAGTCCAGCCGCTTCCCTGGCTAAAGAATCAGCAATTCGATCACCTTTACTCCTGACGTTCCCTTTAACCCTCCTCAGAATAATATTGTTATCTGCCGAGGCATTAGCTAAATCTTGGTGGCACTCTAGTACTAGCCCCGATATAACACGTTGTCTGTTCAAGGCTAATAGGGCTTGTCTACTATCAGTGCAGATTGTTATGTTTTTGCCAGAAATTCCTTTTCTGGTTAGTTCTTTTGTGGCAATTGAGATACCTGTTAGTTCTGTTTGAACCACGCTGGTATTGTTTCCCATTCCCCACTTAATCCTTAGGCTTAGTGCTCTCGATTAAACTCCACATCCTGAGCCTTCTTTCATTTTGAGCCATCTGTATATATGCGTATTGCATTTGCAGCATCTGGCTCTGTGTTCTGTTTTATTTGTATTTTGTAGGGTTTATTAAACACAAACCTGGGTTCAATTGAATCATTGGCTGCTTGCAGCAGAGGTAACGCAGTAAGCGCTTCTTGCCATAGTCTTAGCCTCAATTGGCTCACTCCTACTTCGGAGTGGGCCAATTTTAATATCATATAAATCTATCTCAATATCTCAAGCCACATGACCGCGACAACTATTTTAAATTGGGACTACCGCATCTCTTTTAATTTGTTTGCTCCTTGACATTATTAGAAGCTCAAACTGCTTAAATATGTGTGTAACCGTAAGCATTTGTGAGCTTTCAATATGATCATTAACATTTGAAAAGTATTAAATTTCGAATTAACTTTATAAATTGGTCTCACGTTTACCCGATTTCTTCCTTCCCCATAGACTAAATTCATTTTATCAACTTCCTTTTAACCCTAGTTAGTTTGTGTCATGAAAATAACGCAAATAAAGTGCCACCGTACCTGCGGTGAATCCTTTATCCCTGAAGTCCCTGATGCTTTCAGATAGAATATCAGGCATCGATTCGCATCTTTTGTTACTTACTCGACATAAAAAGTATAGAGGAAAAAACAACATTGTCCAGTTCGTGACGAACCACGTCGTAAAAAATGGAGCCTGGTACGAGGCAGTCTGAAAAAAAACAGAATAAAATTATTGAATTCAGTGATTTTAATAAATCATAACTTACATAAATTGTTTGTACAAGTGTCATATTAATTCCTGTGGTGTCATGTGGGATTAATACTGGATCTACATCTGTTTCTACATCTTTTGGTCTTCTTAAGTAAAGATATTTTATGCAGTGTGTGGCTCCTACCCATGACGCTGTTACGCATACCGTTACCCAGATCCCAAAATAAATCTGGAACAGCCAATAACACTTTCATTTACCATTTAATCTACCACAACTTTTCCGTAGATTTTTTTTAATTAAAATGGGGACATATGCCAAAAGCAACGACTTGGAATGGGGCATAATATTACTATTAATTAAATGAGTAGATGTCAAAGATAATTAATAGTTTAATACTATTATGACGCCTTGCAAATTTAATAATTACTTTCCAAAAAGCAGACCGATCACTAAGGGGGCGTTCATTAATTACGTGAGGCATTTTTGAGAATTTGTCGCCCCCCCCCCCCTTGGTGAGATATCGTAAGATTTTCCTCAACTCCCTCCCCCTTCCTCTAATCTCACGCGAGATTCTCCAAAACTTCTATTTGGACTGTAAACGTGTTGGATTATTGAGAAAAAGCTTGTTCTATTACTTTCAATGGAGACCAGGGTAGGGACCTCTGAAGGCGCGAGGGTGCTGCCTCATAGGGAGTCCCGTCAGTACTAAAATTTCTAGTTTAGTGAGAACTGTAACGCCGTTAGTGGTAGTTGCAGATTCTTCCACGTATCAGCGCTGACATATTAACGTGTTTTCTATGATCCTAACCTGACAACTGCCTGGCGTGTATCGTGAGTTTGTCCAGTTTTCGTTTTTAAAAACTATTTTGCTTATTTGTGTGTGTGTTGAGTATTCGTAGTTGGTTTTTATTGTTTATAGTGGGATTTTTATTTTAAGAGACAATGTCTAGAATATGTTTCGTGAAAGATTGTAATGTGAGGTGCACCCGGTAAGCTCTATCTTTATAAAAAAACATGTTTTTCTCCAAATGACATTGAAAGCGGCCTTTTAATGACACTTGGCAGGCTTAGAAGTTGTACTTTTAATGCCTAGGCAGAAAAAGTCCACTTTTACTGCCTAGGCAGAAAAAGTTCGTTGCTAGGCAACCTTCCAAGTAATAATTTAAATCAAACTGGTCATTAAAATTGACAATGACATTAAGAAAACTCAAAATGATGCTGATGATAATAAACTGGTTTTATTGCATTGAAACTACAAACTACAACACGAAATTTTTATTTATTAGATATATTTATGGTGAATTGTGAACAATTATTTAATACAATTGAACTCTGTCCACTTCCCTCCTTTCCAGTAAAATTAACAACTTTAGTATCCACACTTGATACTCCGGAAACGCCAGATAATATTTTATTGTCGATGTTCGGCTAGCGAGTCCTCAATATAGCCCTCCGCGACAGCGGAAGACTTCCTTCCTCCATGTTGCTTCAACATTGTTATGTCCCCACCAGAATGCACCAGCAACGTGGCCGAAGTTCTGCGAAAGCAGTTCCCGGTATACTCTTTCGCATGGGATAGTCCCAGAAAAGTAGCAATTTCTTCTGGCATTTTACCGAATTTGTGAATGCCAATGAATGTGCTTTACCGTTCGCATACTTATAGAAGACACGCCGATTATTTAAATTCGAGGATCTGGAGGCTGCATATTTTCTGTAAACGCTTAAACATTTACTACAAAAGATCTTGATCTTTTGGTCTTAGTATTTGGTATCATAATTAGCAATTTGTCGCCCATATCATTTATATCATCTGTTTTCATTTGCAAAAGCTCATCACATCTACAAGCCACAGCGACTGCAATAATAAGTACAACCTAAAATATAAATTGAAAATTAGTTCTTTAATCCATAACAGATAATTTTCAATATATTCCTACCTTCGTACACAAATATAGTTCATCTGGGGCATCAGATAAAAATTTCTCGATTTCTTCTCTTTAAAAACCCGGGATTTTTTTGCATGGAAACCGTCTGACTATTTGATTGTTATTATTGTAATATCAATCTAATGTTGAGTAACTTTAAATTAAATATCAAAAATTGGACCATAAATGTCATTTTGCAATAATAGTAAAATTACAGTAATTTTGATTATGCCGCCAAAAACTGTAAAATTAAGAATCTTTTTTTCGGCGAAATTCACAACCATCTGATTTGTGTTAGAGGTACTGACGGGACTCTCAAGGTGGCGCCACCCGTACAAATAGAGGGCGCCATGGGTCAGTTTCCCATCTATAAGTATTTTTTTTATATGATGAAGAGTAGCGAAGACTAGTATTTGTGAATAATAACGTAATTTAAAATCACAATCATAAAATTAAATAATGAATATCAAACAAAAATTAAGAATAGATTTATTCTAATTCAGTTCATGGAGACGGCCAAAAGACTGACTACTTGAACCAATATATCCAATAGATTCTAAGTAAAAACAATGACCTTTAAGTTATGTTTTTGTAACATCAATCTTTACGTGATTGAATAATTATTCCCTACGATGAAACATTAATTTTCGCTACAAAATATACTATCTACCTTTTCGCCCCTACTGGACGTTTTCACGAAAATTTATGCACATAGCGTGCTCAAATTAATGCGATTATAAGAAGTGTTTCATGTTGTTTAAGTGGAAAATACACATTCGAATCTACGAATGGGTAAAAATGTTAGGGTTAAATAAAATTCCCGTAGGAATTAAGTATTTCATGCATATATAGAAATAATGTAGGCTAAGTTTGAATTTAATTGAAGTCAACGAACTCCGACCTCTAAGGTAACATTGCTATGTAGTAGACTCAATAATATTTTATCAAAATCAAATTAATCTGGGGACACGGAAGTGCCTCTGTCAAGTCGAATGGAAACAGCAAAAACGTCAAGTCGAGCACCGCCATACTATACTTTTTTTGAAGCAATTCAGAACATTTTCTACCCCCTTGTAATGACCAAGTAGAAATATTTTCGAATTACATTCAATTTGAATAATATTGGGATTGAGAACTATTTCAAGTTACAGTTTATCAATTTTGCCACTCAGTAAAGTAAGAACTGTCATTTGACATTTCAATATAACCTCAATAAATAACAAATAACAATGATAGCTTATTCGACTATGTGCACTGGTGCGCAAGTAGTTGAGTTACTCGGCAAGGTGTGCGCGGAGTAATCACCAAATGACTAGCACCTAAACCAGATATTCGCCATATGTGGATGCGGATTCAGAGCGTTATAGGGCCAATACTCGTTTCCTTTGATGTTGCTTCAAAAGACCGACAAACAACGAGAACTACGCGAGCACTGCACAAAGACTAAAATTGGTCATCGGCAAGTAGCGATGAACCCGTCCACACTACTTGCTACTTGGCGACCAGTCGCTCGGTACTCGCCGAATGCATGTCTGGCGCCGCCTTTAGACTAAATGCTCCCACGTATTTCATGTGATGGGAATGGATCTGTTTTATTCGAGCAGTATCTTCGAAATCTCGAATGTTCGACTTGCAAACGAATGAATTTATCAGTCGTATCAGTCCCACATGGGAGTAAGCGTATAGAGTATTGCGGAGAACGTCAGAAAAACAAAAACAAATAAATATCAAACATAACCTGCTGTGAATATAGCGTGTCATAGATAGAAAAATCATAGCGATATTATAGTTTTTTGTTAAATAATACTACTGAAGAAAAATGAACGCAGATGAAGCTTTTATGCATCAAATAATTGATGATTTGCAAGATGCTGAGGAAATGGCTAAAGATACGACGAGAAAGTTTTCTGATAGAAAAGATCCTTTTACATTAAATGATCGGCAATTCTTGGAATTATATAGGGTAGATAAATAAATAGTCGAATGTCACCGCTCGGAGAGAGTTCGAACTTTTTAGAACTGGAATTTCTATCAGTGCACAAACATAACCTAATATTTTCAATGATTAATAACGTACCCAGTCAAACGTGAAACGCCTAGCACATTGTACACGACGCCAGCACTTTTTGTAACCGTTCTTGCATCTAAAGGTGGGAACAGACCAAGCAAACATTGTTGTGCAACAGTGGAACAACACTCGAGAATCACACAAGTTTACACAGTGTGTACGTGTTGCGCAACAGTTGTGCAGCTGTTGCCCAACCGCTGGTCAGTGTTCGCTCCCGAGGCGGTACTTCAAAGGAGATGTTGCCGAACAGAGCGCACACAGCATTGTAGATGCGTATAACGGGTCAATTTTACATTTTAATGAGTAAGTAATCTTGTTTTGACACATATTGTTTCTCGGTAATTCGTTTGGTTTTTTACAATTTTATGCCCAATCATTAAAATCTAGTTGGATCCATGCGAGAGAAGCAGCATGCTGTCCTCCATTCTCAGTTCTGGTAAAAACTGTTGTTCTCTGTTAGCGTATATACTTTTTTGTCACCACCTTCGCTTTCTACAGCCTCTTCGAGATATTTTTATTTTCATAACTAAAACCACACACCACGCGAGTAGAGCATCTTCATCGTCGCTCATGGTGCCTGCCTGAACGAAAACTGGACAAACACCGAAGAAAGCAGACTGGTTTATGTTGCCCAACAGTTTGTCGAAAATATTTTCTCCCCACGGAAACAAGTTAGCCAACAGTTTCACTGTTGCACAACAATGTTTGCTTGGTCTTTTCCCACCATAAGAAGTTTCGAGTTTGCACTGAGCTAGCGTAAGATAGTCGAAAGCGCTAGTGATTTGGGAAATATGAAAGAGAATAATCATCATCTTCAAGTAGTGACAAAAACTCCACCAGATGTATCTGTACTTCTCGCATAATTCACATATCACATGTGTGTACATATGTCAGTTAATGCACACACTTGATAACATCGTTCTTGAAAGTGGAGTAGAAATTTGATCACAATCTTTGATTTAATCCAAACAGTGAGGTAAGAATGTGTATTATTAGAAATTGTTCATAATACGTCTGATATTTAACTGATGCTTCAACCAAAGGGCTGGTTAATTAACAAAGTTTTGACACGCATATCTTATGCAGTATATTCGTGAGAAGTCGATAACGCAAGACGAGGGAAATATTGTTTCCTAGAGTTTAATTATTAAGTTTGACCTAGTGCACTTGGTCGTTGATTTTATTCAAATCCGTGTAAATTTACACATTTTTGATTAAAAGATTGTGCGAGTCGTGAATTTGATTTGTTATCGTTTGAAAAATATAATAATAAAAGCTGGATAATTATTCATTTGTAGACATAAGTAGAAGCCACATGAAGTTTGCCAACTGTCTTACACAAAAATCAAAATCGGTCTTGTCTATCATTAGCGTTACAAAAGATGTTTCATGCTGACAGCTATTTTATTATTGACCTTTGAGGTTGTATTTGAAACAATCATTTACTTTCGAATATTTTTGCCTTTTAAATATTTTAAGACGGTTAGCTAGTTTATCTGTGAGAATTAGCTGCTTTGCTTATTTCGATGACTCGATTGCAGCTAGCGCTTCGGGTGGATGGGTTTGAAACCTCATTTTTCCATTCTTGGTCTTTCCTATTAATTTTCACTCCTATAAGGTACTGAATATGGTAGTAGAAAGTGTAATTATCCTTCTTGTTTTTTAAATGTACGAATATTTGAGAGGGGTGGTGGTTGTGTACCCAGAACTGCTAATTTTGTTATTAGTACGCCGCTCGAATCTTCTGGAAAACTGGTGAAAATCACTGACATTTCAATATGATGTAGCACATACCATACTGAATCAAAGTCTCTGAATGCCGGCGTTTGGATTCTACTGGGAGTCAAAGTTTAATATTTTGTTGCGGCGATGGTTCAAAAAAATATGGAGAAGGAATGTTTTCACCGAAGCCGGTTTTCCATAAGTTTAGTTTAGTGCGGGGTCCAGTGAAACACTATTTTGAAGTTGATCACCAATGAAACAGAAGTTGTCCAAATTCGCAGATGAAATTATGATGTTGAATGACGAAAAAAAAAAATGAAAGTGGATATTGCAGGTTCTTGCCTAACTAACCAATAAATTTGGAGGTAACCTTAGCCAGTTCGCAGGGCCTTGTTATCTTATTAATATAAAGAGGAGAATTTACTTAAGCAAAACTAGAAAAAAAATAGAAATAGTAGTTTACCTAACTAGTGCGGAAAGTGATACTTTTCCGCACGCTATTGCAGATGGCGAACGACGCTTTAGCGGAGTTCGGCCAGCAATCGCGTGCGGAAAAGTCACTTTACGCACGTGTTGGGTACACTATTTTTTCTACTAGCATGCGGAAAGAACCCAAAAGTAATCATAAATCAAAATTTCTCATTATATACCTATCAACAAATTAATTATTATTATTTGACATTCATTTGATGAGGCTTATACCAGGGCCATCAAAAAATTATTGAAAAATAAGTTTTTTTTTATTAAAAATTATAGCAGCATTATAATAAATTTATTAATTTTTCAGTCATTTGGTAAACTTGGATATACAAAATACATATTTTGAATATTCAAATGTCAGTATATTCCTCAAATGTCAATAAATTTACTTTCCGCACGCTTTTTAGTGCGGAAAAGATTCACTTTCCGCACGTTAGTAGAAAAAAGTAATTTTAGGGCGCCACTAATTTTCTTTCCTAAAAGAAAATTAGAAAGAAAATCAAATTTAATGGTCAGCTAACTTTTAATCCGTTAAAAAAAAGAAATTAAAGTTTCTGTATAATAAATAAAACTAATAGAGTAAAAAAAATGTATATAATTACAGTAATGATATTTACATTATTTAAAAAAACGGTTAGTAGCAAATACAACAAAAAAATACTATACAGTATACACAATAATACAGTTGTTTGAAGATAAAGATGATGTAGCTGTCGATGTAGGTACTACGGACTTACTTCAGGAACGGTATTTAGAAAACTTTTCAGTTTAACAGAAACATCCACTGAAAAAGGTTGTGGCCTTTATTGAAAGGCTCGGCTTCATGGATGACTAGGTAGCAGGAATGGCACAATGGGCCCGCCAGTGGCCTCAGTGTCGGAACCTTGGCTTGAGTTGTCCAGGAGAAGGCTCGCCTGCACATTTAGTAGTAGTAGTAGAACAGAAACTACCTGTCACACTGGAACTGTGATCCAGAAGCTTGTCAGCCACACAGGAACTGTGTCCCAGAAAAATTGCTCGTCAAACCAGAACCTGTGCCCCAGAAACAGTCAAACGCTCCAGAAACTGTTCAACTGTTCTTTCCAGGAACTGTATCTCCAGAACTGTGTTCCAGGAAACTGTTCAGTAATCCAGATAGGTACTTTAGGGATAACGGCAGCCTATAAACTGAAATTTATTATTTCTTATAGAACCACTTCACCACACACCTAACCTAACCTATCGGTTAGACTGTTTTTTACATACGACTGCATCTTCAAGTGGGTTCTTCTTACGTCTGCTTACCTATTCATAAAAATAGAATAGTTATATTTTTGTTTCAATATGTTTGTGCTTCAACCTATCAACAATATTATATAGAAGGAAGCAAACAAAATATATCATCTATAAATGCATCTTCGGTGATTAGATTATTGATGTTACCGAATCCTGTAGAAAAATTCCAATGTTTAGGAAAATTATGGTTAGCACATACCATTCTTTATGTAAGTCAAGCGATTTTTTATTCATGAACCCCAGCATATGTTTCTACGATATTGTTTTCAGTTGAATTTATGACTACGCAATGCCAAACACAAATGTCGGCAATATAATGTATATTCAAGGGTAGAAATGGATTTTTTTCGCACGCACGCTGTAAAAACCACGCAATTTTTTCTCAAGTCTACCTCGATTTTCGAATAATTAAAACAATCGTTCATTTATTGTTTGCTACCAAAGATGGTTATTAAGTCACGCTTTGGAATTGTTTTGATACAATCAGTGCTTAACACGCTGAGGTAAGAGGCGTGGAAATGAAAATTATCGTCAACGCTCATTTTAGAATCACGTTTTTAATAATCTGTAAGATCAACAACGTCAAATGCAAATAATGTAAAAAATGTTTTAAAAATAATAATAAATCTAACTACGCCTCTGGAAACTAGTATTTAAACATCTAAATAGAGGACAATATAAAGTTTGTTCCAACTTGCATTTATGAACCGTTCTGGAATCGTATCGAGTACTGCAAAGTGCGCAAGCTCGAATTAGATATGGATCAGCACTTCCAGAAGTTTTTGTACCATTCCAAGAATGGTAATATACTCATTTGGAACGCGAAAGAAATAAAGCACCTCCGTAAACAATACCACAGATAACCTTGAACGCTTCTATTGCCAGTTGGAACGAACCTATACTATTAAAATTACGTAGTGAACGAAGATAGAAAAAGGGTCTTATAAATAGTTCACAGATTAATATCAAAGAGTTGCTAGCATCTACTACTAAGCATAGCAACATTTTTGGAAGATTAGAACCTTTGGTTGTACAAAAAAAATACTGTCATGCAGGTGCTTCCGCATACTTTCCAGATATTTTTCAACACTCACCTTCCATAACTTATCAACAATTGAATCAAATAGAAGAGAGAATGTGCGCGGAAGAGGCTCTTGGCGCTGTGATTCCGAGGGGAGGGCATGACTGAGTATAGCAGCGAGAGGTTGAATCAGACGTGCATGTCAGTATTTTATTTTTCGTTAACTTGTTGATCGTTTACCGAGAATCGTTGATCAAGTTTGGGATTCAATAACTCCGGATTAAATGGTCCGAATTGAAAGTTTAAAACGCCAAAAGTTTTGTTTTTCCAAGTCCTTTAAGGGCCAGTTGTATGAAGCATAGTTAACCTAATGTCTATGGTTAACCCATGATCACAGCTATTAGAGTGTTGTACGAAACGTAGTCAAGAATTATTTTGGTTAACTCATGAGTTAACTATGCAATTCACTGAACCACCAAAAATGGTGGTTTAACTAAAGTTCATGGAATAAACTTCTGATGTGACATATCTTATAATTGACTGTCATATACTATAATTTCACAACTTTTTATTGTTTACAATGGAAAACGTGGATTATTTTGAAGAGTTAACGGATGATGAGGATTTTCTAGAAATGATAAGAGAAGTAGAAGAAGGTTTATTTACTTATTTGTATACGACTTTTATTCCTTACTGAGATTTTATGCTGGGTTTTTGGTTTATGGAGAAACGCTCGCATATTTCGAGCAAGAAAAAATCATTTTGAAGAGTGGACGGAAAATGAGTTTTTTGATAGATTCAGAATATCAAAAGGCACTGCAATTTAATTTTTTTTATATGGACCACCGCCAGTGCCTTGAGCATAACATTTTTCGTCAGCATACTTTTTCTTTACTCTTTTTTTAATATTTCTATACTTATTTAAAAGCACGTCACTTGTTCGTTGTGTAGTTGCACTGATAGAATTAAATTCTGAAGCCACAAATTTTTCTTATGCCGAGAACTTTCTGCATCCGTTTTCTTACACTCTATAACGTTTTTATACTTAGAAACTAGAGAAATCAACGTCGATTCTTCAAAGGCACTAAAATTTGGAGTACGCTTGTTTTCTTTATCTGCCATCTTTCTTTCCACTCCAAAGAGAACACACAAAAAAGTTTTTAACGCTGATATTGGTATTTAACGCCAAGCACGCTTTTGATCATTGACTGTCATCACACTGTCATTGATTAACGATTTCACAGTATACAAAAACTATGACGATTTTCCAAGTTAGTACCAAAAATATTGATAAAATGCTCGAATGTTACTAGAGATTCGGATAACCAACATGAAAATATTAATTTGACCGTGGTTCAACTGACCACAACACGAACACCTTTCGTACAACGATTGATTGATTTGACTATGGTCAACATGTGAACCTGGTTCAGTTGATCAATTGGTTAACTACGTTACATACAACTGGCCCTAAGTGGGTACTTTCACATTTGAATTAAAATAAAAAACCGCACAGATATCTTGATTGTTATTAAGGTTTTTAAACTGACGTCTTATTCTAACGATATCTATCTCTTTTACCTAATGTTTATTAACAATTAGATTAGTCAGCAACTAAATAAGATATCAAAACCGCGTTTGTTGCATTCAGAAATTATGATTCAGATTGCTTTATTAATTGCATTAGTATTTTGCGTCCGAAAAACAGCTGTTTTTTAAATTTTTTTTACTTATTCATCCGCTGTGGCTGTAAGGAATGGAATTTTCATATTTGAACCACGGAATTTTATAGTAATTGTTACGCTCTATAACTTTGTTCTGACGCATTGACACGATAAACTCAATATATTTCGAGTAAAATCCGAAAACATGTTTAAAAATAGGCCTATTTTTGGTTGTTTTGGCTATAAACTGTTATTGTGCAATTAGTACAGCCTAAAAACCGATGAAAAACCATGTTTTGACAGTTTTTGGGGTAACCCAACTTGGCAATAAAATGTCTCTTCATTTTCGACTCTCGCTATATTTTAAATATCCAAGTTATTTGTACCTACGTAATTTAAAGGACTCTACGTTGAAATCAAGGGCATGATAATAACCCTGAATACATAAACTTCGTTACTGTGTAATTTACCGTTATTTATAGAGAATCGAAGGTTATAAAATCGAAAAATTGAATATTTCTTCCAATACATTTGACATTTTTTTAATGAATAGATTGAAACACTTTGATGATGATGGTTTTAGTCGAACGCTCGAGGATTATTATATTATTACATTGACAAAGACATGCTAGTGTGGGATTAACGGAAGTCAAGTGAAGAAGGCACGAAAGTCCAATTATGGAACGGTTTTGAAATCAAGTGTGAATTTTTTTCTTCCAAAATATGGAGTAATCAAAGCACAGAAAGAACATGCGATATTTTAATTATTATTTTCTAAATATACTGCATTTCAACTTAAAACTGTAAATTCTGTATTATCAAAATTATACAATTTTAATAACTGACCTTCCTAGCCGATTTTGAGCACAAAGACGTTGAACAAGACTTCAATTTTCCTGCTATGCCACATGGTTGAACCGGCGCTATCAGCTCCCCAGCTCCTTGGGATTCCTGCTGACTGCTAACGGAATCAGCGTGAGCGAACGGTCCATTGGCGACGCCTTCTTCAGTCACCACGACGCTCGGTGCTCTGTTTCGACCACGTGGATTGAAGATGGTCGGAATGTCCCCGTCACGGGTCATGGCAACGCTAAAACATTGCTGATGTTGAGGTGGTAGTCTTGTCGAGAGCGATGAGACGAGAATCTAAAAACAAATAAACAAATTACTGAAAATCATATGTAGATGTCCTGGACAAGACCAAATTGTGAGATATTTGAAATAATTTTTCGTATGTATCGGTAGTACACTTTCTTCAAGTCGCTATTTTTAAAATTGCCTTTAAACGCAATAAGGGGAGCGGGAGAGGGGCAAAAAGGACCAGCGGAGCACACAGGACTGAATATTTTTTGTTTTTGTGCCGCTATTTATCTGAATTTAGTATGTATGTATATTGGGGTAACATTCACTGAGACCTAGAAGATCTATTGTGCCCCCTTACTTCTACCTCGTTCCCTCTTCTATCCAATAGCCTCCTAGGTGTTGTGCCCAGGATTCTGAATTGCTGTGCAATTCGCAAGTATGTGGATGGAGGTTTCTTCGTCCATGCCACCGAATCTTACATTCTTCTTCCTTCACTATTTTGAGCTTTTTCAGTTGCCCATTCAGGCGACAATGTCCCGTTAGGTTCCCTGTTAAAACTCTTAGTGAGGGTTCACTTTGACTTGTGCATTCATTAGATCTCAACGGGTTGTAGCAGAATCTTTGGTATTCTAATCCCTACTAGATCTTTCTCTTTTTTTAGCTCTGCTTATTTCTTCCAATATTGCATTGGAGCTGATACCGCAAAAGGGTTACAGTTCCCTTCTTTGCTAGTTCATCTGCTATTTCATTTCCTTCTATTCCATTGTGCCCTGGAATCCACACCATTTTGGAACTACTCACCCAAGAGCTTATAGTCCAGTAACTGAAGACCTGAAAATAGGCAAACCTATCAATATATTTGTCCAATAATTTTTTCTGGCTTGATTTGTAGGTCTTGACAGGAAAAAAAGTTCTCCAAGATTGCCCCTAAGCTAAGGGCCTAAAAAGGGCCCCTAAAGTCACAAAAAACGGTTTTCCGCCAATATCTCCCGAAATACCCAAGTTAGACAATTTTTGTTCGGGTAAAAAATGAAGGTCGTTAAATTATCTACAAAAATGGTTCCTATCATTTTTTTCGCAACACGAATATTTTTTGCGAAAATGGCCTTTGAAAAAACCAAAATTTTTACACCGAATATTTTTGGTGGTTTATTACTAAATTTCTGTTCGAGGGGCCTCGGAAATACATAGATTTTCACCTGTTAGACTTTGGAGACCAATTGTAATCGTATGGAATGCTTATGAAAACTGCCCCTCTTTCTTTCCTTCTCTAGAGAAGCAGGTCTGTCGCAGAATAAACATTTGTTTTGAAAATCGAACTTAGTCGCTCTTAGCTTTTGCTTTTTAGGGCTCGTTAAATGATCTAATCGTCTTGAAAAGTGCTTTCCGAAGTCGGTGTACACAAACTTGTCTCTTCTTTTAACAATATAGCGTCTCCTGCAGCTGTCGTGCATCTTGACAGAAGATTGTCGTTGTAAGGATAGATGAAAATTGTCAGCTCTTTCTTTACTCACAGAAATCAAGTTTTCCAAGCCTCGACTGACATTGACCATATTATCGACAACATCCTCGTTACAAACGAAGCATTTTGGAATGGAGTCCTCTTCTAGGGCTGTCCAAGATTACATTAAAAAATAAATAAATAAATAATAATAATAATAATGATAATAAATTCAAATAGTTAATTGAAAATCCAGCAAACCTTCTTCTTTATGTTTCCTCTTGATGCAACACTAGCAAGTCAAAATTGTCACTTACTCACTTTAAAAAATTCTTCTTTTTAATTGATCAATTGATAATGGTAAAATATTTATATAATAATTTATAAAATATTTATATGATATTTATAAAATTCGTGCAAACGTGCAAACAACAAAGATTTAATGCCAACAATAGCAGACCACTGGAGTGGGCGCGTGGGTACACGTGGTAAGGTTAGGTACGATTCTCTCTGGTGGAGGGAGCATAAAAGACTTAAGAGAGGCGTACAAGAGAATAGTAAACATAAAAGAGCGGCGCTCAAATATGGGGAACAAGTTATATGGATGGAAAGGTCAGAATATAAGCTTTAATTCAGTGTGGGTATTAATTCTCAAAAAATGAACAGCGGAGAACAAAAAGCATTTAAAAAAAAGCCGGTTTTCACCCGTGTTACCAATTTTCCCGGTACCTGGAAAATGAGTGCATTGTATTCCGAATAAAAATATTGGTTCGGAGAGTAGACATAGTAAGCTTTCAAATGGTGTGCATTTAATACCAAAATAATTGAACATTAGTTCTTTATTTTCGCTTATTTACAAGATTTGTGAGAACTCCGAACGACTGAAAAATGCAAATAAATAAACTTTTTATTGAAACGCCACAAAGATACTGGAAAAAAATGTCTAGAAACATTCAGGACCTCCCCAAACCCCATTTGAAAAAACAAGGGATAATAAACCATTTAAAATAAATAAAATGCCAATGATTTAATGTAGGAGGAAAAAATATTGGGGAAAAATAACATTGGCCCTTTTTTGCAATGTCCTCGACGGGCGAGAATGTGGTTTAAGGTACACATATTGATACCTACGGATATTCCCATTAGAATGAACTTTAAATCATCGAAAAATATTAATTTTTGACCGAGTTTTGGAAGAATTTGTCCGCCGGTTTACAAGTTAATTTTATAGACGGTAGCATTTCTAGAGGTAGTGCAGCCGCGTAAGCGAGGGGACGTTTGGATGCGATTATCTCGAAAACTATTGAATTCTCGGAAAAAATGATAAGGACCATTTTTGTAGATAATTTAACGGCCTGTTTACCTAAACAAAAATTGTCCAAATTGCATATTTTGGGAGATAATGGCGGGAAATCGTTTTTTGGGGAGTGTTAGGGGCCATTTTGGGCCCTTAGCCAAGGGGCAATCTTGGAGAACTTTTTCTCCCTTTGAAGTACCTGTCAAGACCTACAAATCAAGCCAAAAAAATTATTGGACAAATATATATAGGTTTGTCCCTTCAGTTACTGAACTATTAGTGCTGAATCTGAATTTAAAATTTAGTCCCGTTGGAACGCAATTGAGGCGATCTGTAGTGTATTGACAGTATAAGGCATAGCCATAGCAAAGGAATGTGTGATGTGTATGTAGATTTTACCTGTTTTAATGCGTAGTCATTTGTTTGAATAATAACCCAAAAGTTTGGTCTTACAAAATGTTTTAATAACTTGACCTAGATTGGTCTTGAAAATGGTTCATCGGGGACAGGGAGGACCGAAAGTGGGCTCATCAATACATACAACCTACTTCTATGGTAACAATGTGGGAAAAAATCGTTCAAAAAGTAATATCTACCTTATAAAGTGGTCATTTTGAATTAATAAATGAAAAATTGAGCTGTGACATAAAACAAGGTTGTACAATCTCGATAAGAGCGTTGAAAAACAAATTAATTCTCCAATATGGGTCACAGGGAATTATGTCCTCTGGTTTTTATTTCAAGCTACCTTCTCTTTTTCCTCTCTCTTCGGGCTCTTATTCAATTCACTTTATCAAGAGATAGAACAGTCAAAATAAGCTTATATAACGTTTTTTGAATATATTGTGTTATTTCAGTGGATATTTCTTTCATTACGTTACATAATATTAATTTCAAATTGATATTTTATCAAACTATAGGCTCAATATGTAAATATTTTACTCTATAACTATTTTTGACTGTATTATTTAACGAATGAGCAAAAATCTTTGAATGTGGTATTTTATCTTTTCTGTTCTATACACTTTTCTTTTTTTGAATGTTCACGAGGGACGCGTAAAGTAATCAGAAATGTCGACGAAAAATCGATTCGTCTCATGCAAAATTAAGTCTTCAGAACCTTGAACTGACTGTCTGATGTGATGTTTCCGTTAAGCATTAATAATTTCATTCCATTTTATCCAGAAAATCTATTTTCTATTTTTATTTCAATTTCTCCTATAAGGTTTTATTTCAAGAAGTTTAAATGAACATTATCTACAAGGCCTATGTCAAGGTTGTATTGGAGATGACTACATCGGTTTTTAGTGTACTAATTTTCTTGTAACTCTGCACTTTAGTAATTTTCTTTTGGAGATTGTGGCCTATTTGTTATTTGTTCCAACTTAAAAGACAGTACTATTATATATATTATGCATTACGTAAACATTGAACATTTATAAGGTCTCACAAGGCCGCCTGCTTTTTTCCAACATTCTTTATGGCATTGTTATGGATACCTTTTTATGCTTTATTCAATTCCGGATGTTATGGGACTATAAACATGACTATTTCCCTCGTTTTAATTTCCACCAATTACAAACGCGCAATTTAGAATAACAAATGGTTTGTAGATGAAAAAACTATATGACAGCACCTGTCAGCAGTTTTTTAAAATTTACTAAAGGCAAAACTCGACAGCTGTTGTCAAAAATTACAATACCTTTGATAATAAATAATTATGGTTTCTTACGACACCAGAGAACGATTTTATTGTCAATAAATTTTGTAAAATTGATTTTAAATAGTGTCAGTCAGCTAATGCCCTGAAAATGAGTCGCTTTGGAAGTGATTCTATGGCTAATATTGATCTGGCGAGTGTGTGTAGTGTAAAATACTGTTAAAACCCATACTGTCAGTATGGAAACAATTTACGGAATTCTGCAAGGCAAAGAAATACGAGCTTTTGGAAACTACAAGTATACAATAACTATACCTAATCCTGAAATAATGTGCGTGGAATATGATGAAAGAAAACGGTGAAAGAACTCGTTGTGAAAACAATGTGGAACACCGTTGCAAAAAAATGCAAGGGATATATTTTATGAAGTGGAAATTAATTTTTGATTTTTGTCTTTAAATCTAGTAGGAAAACTCGTAATGCGAATCCAAGGAATTTGCAGATGTGCGACAATAAAAGGAAATCGACCTGTCCTTCATTGAAATTGGAAGAATACTATGCAATGGTTTTATAATGGGAGGAAGACACTCCGTCGGGACTCCAGCGAAAATTTTACCATATCGCTTCTGTAGAACTTGCCAGGAGTAGTGGAGAGGCAGTCAATTGCAGAGTTCATAATTTTAAAGAAGAAGCGGATAATTCTGGGATTGAAACTATACATATAAAATATTTAAAAAAAATGGCCGACAGTATGTAGAAATAACTAAACTTAAAAACTATGGAAGCAGCCATAAACAATGAAGCATCTAGACTTCCGATGCTTAAAAATAAGACACATTCAATATCCTAACTAGAAACTATAAACGCTCTGGAAAGAATACCGTAATAAAAATAGAACTAACCAAATTGATAGAAATAAAATCGAGAAAAGATGAGTTCAATATCCGTAAAACCATTGTTGCCGTTACTTTAAATGAATAAGGGCCTTAGTATTTTGTTGTTTTTAATGGTGGTGGATGTATTTATAGGGATTTATACATAAAAATAAATTTGCTCAATTGAAAAAGATCTTCTACACGGGTGATATTTTTACTGCAATAAATATAGAACAAAGTAGAGCCACTATTGGTAGCAAAAGACACCAACTGAACTTAAAAACGTATAATTTTTAAATTTTGGATGAAACAATTAACACCTAACATGCCCATGTCGCTTAAAAGCGTTTAAGTATGTTATATGCAGGTGCCTCCGACGCTTCTAAGCGGTTACTGCTAAAGCTGTCGTTGGTATAGATGTGTTGGCACTGTAGTTACGGTCAGTATTTGACCGCGGGAACGTTACTAAAGCTCTCTTTGTGTGAAAAGTGCATGTGGCTCTAGATTTACGTTTTTTGAATTTCCTGTAAATATGGTAAATGTTGGTTACTAGCTAAGAAGACGAGAACTGACTGAAAGGAAGAAACAATTAAGCAAAAGCAATGAAATGTGTGGAGAAAGAGTAAAAAAACGTACAGATATGATGTACGAGTGTGAGACATGTCTGAGAAATCCCGGATATTGGATAGCTGTCAAGTGTAGTGGGTAAAAGGGGTGACAATTTTTTGTATGTCATAAAACAACTTGATTGAAACAATAATAGACACTTGTCTTAAAGCACTGAGTTTTCTAGGGGGGCAATACTTAATATTCGCACCCTATATTTTCATGCTGGCTGGGTTTTGCTGCAATACCTAATGCATTACATATATTGCTCAATAAAAATCCTCTTAATAACGAACTTCCCAGTATAGTTTTGAGAAAGAGATAGAGGTGGGACGTGTAATGTAACTACTAATAAATCATTTTAAAACTTTTTTTATTAAATCCATTGTATATGCAACAAGTTAATAATTCGGTTGAATGCTAATTTTGCTGTTAACTGTTTTATACTACTAGTCATTGTTCAATTCTATTTGTAATTTTGCCGCAGTGACAACGGCCTTATCACTTATTAATGATTTAATAATTTAATATGTTGACGCTTACACATACGTTGAAATGATAACAGTTTGTGTAATAATTCCGAATAACTTTCTGTTCCTTCAATATACAGATTGGTGGTTTTGTCAGTTTGAGTGGCCATTATAAATGGCCCAAAAAATATTCTTCAATTTGAGAAAATTAAAAAGCAATGAATAAAATAATTAAGCAAATGTAAATGGAGGGATTATATTATGTTATACTTCTCTCGCCATCTGGAGAAAAACTAAGTTAAGCATATGCGCGCAATTAATTAAAAAGGGAACCATTAATAGTTATTTATCTCTGTATCTGTGGAGTAGGGAGGGTGAGTGTAGGCTCACAGCACTTAGGCCACATGTGACCCATTGTACATCCTTCCGAGGAGTTGTCATCCCAGGTCATCGTCCATCCTGTCCTTCCCAGGAAGGTGGATAGGTC
>CAJUYG010000010.1:151260-216910 GCA_910591675.1 Galerucella calmariensis | reverse complement strand
CACTCCAGGGCCGTTTGATTCAAGTTGCTGTCCCAAACGGACGCCGCTCTCATAAATTATGTTTACGACTCGCTTTTGTTGTCAATAACGAGACCGGTAGATACCAAAGAAGTTCGAAAAGCTTATTTTTATTCTGTAATCTTTGGTATTAACTATATAATAAAGCAACGAGATTCATAGTTTTTCTCAACTGCAACCTTTGAAGACTAAATACTTGTCTAGGCTGGTTGATGGCATAAAAAGAGGAGGATAAAAAATTGAGATTCGGTTTCTAAAAAAGTTTATGAAGTCTCAGCTCGTTATGTAGGGTACCTAGTCATAGTATAAATTTTTACCGGTGCCAATTTTAAGTGCAAAATATGTTGATTCCCGATTTCAGTGGGGTGCAGATAACATATACCGGCCACTTCAAGCTGGTATTTCGAAAACCTACTCGTTATTCACTAAATAAGGATATACTCGTATTGCTGTAGAGATGTAGAAATTTGATCATGATGGGAACATGCATCTTTCCTAAAAGTAAAGTGTCTTTGAAGCAATAATTGTTTGTATTCAGTAACTGACCCATTGTTTGGTATAAAAAATTATACTTACCCAATCCAATCTTCTTAGTTAACAGTTGTTGTTATTTTTATGTTTGAGACTATAAATAGAAACAGTAACTAGCACATGATGCGGAAAAGTAGGAGTAACTAATTGACCCACTGACGTAACCTTACTTGAACATTAATGGCAGGAATGCATTTACTTTATTTATTGAACTTGACATTCAGGTATTAAGATAAAATAATAAAGTTATTCGCAGACAATGTCGAGGTAATGTTAGAACAGGTGATATTTTTTTTATATTCTGTTGGCGTCTTCTATCAACATTGATAAAACTGTTCAGCTACTCTTACAAGCTTGTTTTTTTCTACGTTTTTCTACGTTCTACTCCAGAAAGCTCTCGTTAATAAGGAGAATACTGGAAATTATATAAAACCTCTTGTTTTATGACCAATTTCTATTTTCAATTTTCACCAATGAGAGCACTCTGAGTTTTAGCGTTTCTTTATATATTATAGATAATCCCATTTAAACCGAGGCCACTTTTTGTTATCTTTGGTAATTTTCTTTTCGAGATTTTAAGGTTAACGTTCGCATATTGATCCTTCCATGGGAACTTATAGAGAAGGGGCTTCTCAATTATGCAATTTTTGACGTAAGAGAGCAAGCATAACCGATTTATTAATTTAATTAGTACAGTCAGTCAAGATTCCTACCCCCACTTATGTTTAATATTTCGCTCGTCTGCTCCGAGGGTTTGTTCACCAAGAGTTTGCTCTGTTCCTTTCCTAAATTAGACGTGCTCTCCACCGTTTTCAGAACTTGTTGCATAACATTGGAGTGTTTCCTTATTACAAGTACCTATTGTCAGATTAGATACGAGCCCTTGGGGAGTACATAGCTCTAACAGGAGTTCTTTTATATCACGAGGTCTCACGAATGCGGTAATAATATGGCAAATCAATGTTAATACCTTCATGGAATCTCCAAATAAATTTGACGTCGCTGTCTTATTGAAAAGTATGTTTTTCATCCACCGACATGATGAATTTTCTGTTGTCGTGCCGTTTCCTCTCCACAGAATTTCTTCTTCCAAGATTCCCTATTATCCCAAATATTTTGTTTTTTTATTAACAGCTGTTTAGTTTGTTTATTCTGCTTATTATTTGCTTTGATCTTGGAATAACCCAAGAAAATAGTTTAGTAGGTTAAGTTTTGGGGATTCCATAGGCCATCCAATGGCACCTTTTTTTAATTTCGACTGTGATAAAAAAAACAGGTTTCGTGTCTAAGCAGTGTAAATCGTATATAATTTGACAATTATTGTCTCTTTAGGTCCTTAAATTGCCAACGTTTAATTGTCTTCTTGTTTCGCAATTCGTAGCATAAAATTAATTCCATAGTGTACTGAAAATTTGTCAGACACTAGGGTCATTGTACGGAACAAAACTAATTTTTGATGGCTACCACAGCGATTAGCTCGAAGTAGGGCAGTTCTGTAAAAACGTTTTCAATGGTACTTTTTTTATTTTCGTAATAATTACATGGTGTTCTTACGAAAGCAACGATTTCGATTACTTTTTGAGACGTCATGCTTCTAGCATAGTCGGAGCAAAAGATCGCGATAAGTAACAAAGGGGATGTTAATTATTCTTGAAAGTGCTTTAAATGCTTTAAGTATCCGTAAATATTCATTATGATTATTATCGCATTTGTAGCAGACTGAAATATTGTTAGATTGTCATACAAAAAATATTTTATTTTACATTGTATCAAGGATATGATCTACTGTAAAATATTGAAGATGCATTCTATTGGGCACTCCTTGTTTACAAAATTTAGTCTGTTCTTACATTTTTATTCAATACAGATGAAATAATACCACATTTATTAAAAACCTTTCTGTATTCCCGTAATTAATGAAAATAAGGAGGGGGGGTCAAAATATAATGAGAAACCCTGTACATTATTAGTAGGAAAAGCCTAGCATTCCTGAACAACTGTGAAGATAGTCACTGATTTCATTGGATTTTATGACTTAAATTCCTTAAAATGAGGAACAATATTGTTCTTTCTAGTATATCCAGCACAGACACTATTAGTTTTCGTAAAAATTATGTTTTTAATTAAATACAGTCAACATTGCAATCATTCAAGTAGTGCCGGATCCAGTTTCAGTGCACACTAACATCTGGGGTAATGTTTACCAATATGGATATCAATGTCAATGGCACTCAGATGTTGAACGTATTGTAGCCGTGATCTTTTCTGTCTCGATTAATATAGGGTGCGTGAAATATCTTTTCTTTAATTAGATATTTAGTTTTGTCGCACAAATTCACTGTATTCACCGATGAAATTAGTGTAACTTGGAGCAGCTCAGATATGACAACTTCACATTCTGTAATATACACAAAATTAGTTTCTATTAATTCTTGTTCTTTATGCAATATTAAGAATACTACAGTTCTCACAAAAGAACTTTACATCCTCTTGAACTAAACAATAGACTTGATAAAATCTACAAATGGTAGGTAAGTATTTGTAATACTTTTAGCCTCATCTGTATCTGTATCTGTAAGAATTTGAAGGGTGAGTGACCCCCACAGCACTCAGGCCACAATTGGCCCATTGTGCATCCTTCCGAGGTTCAGACTTCCTTCTGGCTCGTCATCCAGCCTACTTGTTTGAAGTAGGCGATAACGTCGCCGGAAGTAAGCTCCCTCATGCTGGCTTGTGTTAGCCTGTACTCGCCGAATACGGCAAACCTAAATTGAGAGAGTGTCGGACATTCACAAAGAATGTGTTCGACAGTCTCATCTTCCTGTTCACATCCTCTACAGACCCAGTCTGTAGATGTGTTTTCGTAGGTGGCAGTGACCGGTCAGAATACCCGTGGCTGTCCGAAGGTTCTGTCTGTTCATAGTCACGTATTTTTTGGCTACTTTGCTCTCCGGATACTGCAGCAGTTCCTTGGCAAGCCTGCAACCTTCTGCATCGTCCCATCTATCCTTAAACTTATCAAGGGAGTGTTCCTTTATTAGGTCAATCATAGCCGACACCGACAGACCAATGAAAGTGCCAGGTCCCAAGAGTTTTTGGGAGGCTGCTTTCCTGGCTAGTGAGTCGGCAATGTGGTTACCTTTCGATTTACTGTGCCCCTTGATCCAGCCTAGAGTGACTTCGTTGTTGCAACAACTTTTAGCCTCAATTTTCAAATTACAAAAAGTTCGTTACAAACTTGTGTTCTGATTACCGTTCGGTTCGTGGTTCTGATTGTTGTTCGGCGTAATGTTCAGGTCTGTATGAAGCTTTATGATGGTCGTTCACAAGTTGCTCGCAGAACGTCCAAACTACTGGAACATTTAGTGGTTCGTTTATGTTTGTGGAGGATCCAGTTTTGTCTGCACATAAAATTGAAGCAAGTCTTAACGAAGGTACGTCCAAACTGAACGACGTTTGTCGAGCACATTTCTTTGATATACCCACTTCTGATAAATCGTGTTTGTTTGTAAGCATTCGCAGTGATCGGTATGACGCGGCGCATCCCATCAGTGAGAACTCACCTTTAGACTTTATGTTGTGTTTTTGATTTAATTTTTTACTTTAAGCTGTGTTTATTCTGTTTTTATTTCCTGTCTTTATCGAGCTCAATATATCATATTTTTTAAATGCTGCTAGTTTGCTTGCATCAAAAGCGCATTTCCGATATTATCTATATTTTTTTATACACTCAGTACATTGAACACTCATTTAAAGCGCAGTATAAAGAATTAATGGCCTTTATATACCTGTAAGAACTGTGCCAAGAGGTCTTCAGCTTCATGAAAATAGCGGTAAAGAACAATTATCAACATCTGGAGATAATTGCATGTAAAATTTTAAAGAAAACTTTTTAATTATCAAATGAAAGAATAAGTACCATAGCGTCGTTAACGTGATTGATAGTTATAAACTTCTATAATCAGAATTTGGTTTACATTTCCACCATACAATGCATACATTATTTTGTTTAGTTTTTTGCAGCGTTTTTGTTGAAACCACCTAGACGGCTTATTTTTTTCCACCACCAACAAATATCGTTATATTTTAGCCAATGTACACAAAAACTTGACAAATTATATACTAAAACCTTCCTCGAGAACCACTCTATCCACTTTAACAGACAGACGCGGGGCGGAAGACTTTGTTTTATATATAGAATAGGAATATAGGTGTGTTCTTTTTGACTGAGATCTCAACTCAATTCAGTTAAAGTGCTCTGAGATAAAGTAATGTGAGTAAGCACCAAAAAGAACGAACTACTCAATTGAAACACGCGATCTGCCGACGCATGCGTGAATAAGAGGCATAAAACATAAATTCGTATCAGCATCTAATAATGTGCTGTATTGTATGTGCGGTATCCATAATTATTTCTCTTTTATTCAGTCGATTGATAATTTGTAACAAAAGAAAATTAGGTTATGTGTGTTTATATGTAAACAAAATCAAATACTTCTTTATCCCCTCCACTTTATTTCCGGCTCAAGTCTAGCTGATACCCCCTACATCACATTCAGCATCGGTGAAGGGGGAAGAAAAATCTCAGCTTACTTCGAAGTGAGTAAATCAAAAAGAGCGGAAACATTACCGATGTGAGCTGAGATTAAGGGGAATCTATCGCCAGCGATTTGACAAAATATCGAAGTATTTTTGGCAAATAATTTTGAGGTAATGGATGTATTGAAAATTAAGAAAAAAATATATCATGTAGATTAATGGTGAACTTAGAGTTCTCATCGAATAAAAACTTTGAAATGCTAACCAAATTTTGTTCAAAAAATACGAATCATGAGGTAATTACACATATTAAGCAAAGTTTGAGCCCTTGTAAACAACTAAATATGGATTAAATGGAAAAACTAATTGATAAGAAGTCTAATTTGAAGCTTTATGAATACTATATAAAAATCTCAGAATCCTCAAATTAATTATGACCGTACAATTCCTTATTGAAATTCGGTTGCTACCACTAAAATATCGGATAAAAATCCATCTCTCGCTTTTCTATCCTTCTATGACTGATATTGTCTCTCTGCTTCGGTAGTCGCGTGCCGTTCCATTGTTGATACAACGCTCGCCGGTCTCGGCGGTCTCCCAGTTCAGTACTGACGAAGCTTATAGAGTAGTACGTGAACCAAAATCCGTTTGGACCGCTTGGCTACCTACATGTTGCGGAGCTTTCATATTTCTAATAAAATTTTCGTTATGTGAACTTAGACGTGAGGACGTAGGGAAACAAAAAAATATAAAAAGCATAATTGTGCTAGGTCGAATTTGGTAGATGCCCCTTAACTGAGATCACATTCAGAAAGAACACACCTTATGTAGTCATTACATGAGGACTATTCGTTACAAGACACGTATTCAATCGTTTCTGAAAGAATTATCCAACACTAACAAATTCTGGAATCATTTTTAATTTTATAAACTGCACATCTATTCTCTCCTATAGCTGAATGCGATTTTGTATAGGATTTGCATAAAATAATGATTTTAACTAGCAAGTATTTTTATTTTAATGGGGAAGTCTTTTAAATTATTCATTATCATGATCATAATCACCTTAGTTAAACACGAGCACTATTTTCATTACATTTTTCAGTTAAAATTGTGAACTGACCGTGGAAAATAGAAAGTACCTGCACTCAAAGTAATAATAGTTGTTGCTTTTTTTGTATAAACATCATTACCTTCTCCCTTGTTTGTTTCCAATAAGTGAGTATATATTACGAAAGCAAAACTTTCATTTTTCTTACGATAATGTAAAAATCTAAACGTGTATTTGTGAGAATCACTCAATTCTCAAGATTTTTGTGTGGTATAAGTAAGCTGCATGAGAATATGAAATATTTTTGATTCAAACAGAGTTGAGGTTAAAATGATAAAATTGTATGAGTTTGTTGAATAAACAATTCCCACCTATATAGATCAAATTGAATCTAATAATAGCAAATCCTCATTCAAGACCAATATTAACAACAAAGGATTAAATATCCTTATCAACGATCTAAGAGATATTTTATTTGTACTGGCATTATCTCTTAGGTAACTTTTTATTCCTGATTAATGTTTTACAGCTTTTTTAAAGCAATCTGCGGTAAGCGGTGATACGATCATTATAATATACAGAATGTCCTATTATAACTTTTATTTATCATATGTTGAATCTAAACTAATTTCACGATACTCATGTTACCTCGTGAGAAGGATTAATGAGTCTGTCAGTTATAAGTTTATGCCACAAAAACGTTTTTTTGTGTTTCTTCGTTGTGGCTTATGAATGGGAATTGCTATTATCACAAAGTATTGAATGCTTTTGTTTTTCTTTGTGAATTTGAATAATACAAAGAGACCAAAAACAATAATAATAAGTAACGTTTTTTTGTAAAATGTATATAAAAAATTCCTTGATAACTTTATGATTTGAAGGGACTGAATTGTAACTTTTTAATTTTTAATAAGTAAATATAAAAATAGCAATTTGTCAAGATTGATAAGATCTACTTCAATAGACAGATATGTGAAATAATTATATATTACTTATAGCTATTTTTAAATATTATGAAGTTAACACTTATCAATCTTAATTTCATAATAAGTAACATAATCTAATCGTGAGTATGATTGCTCGTTAAAATCGAAAGGAATGACTAATTTGACGTTCAATTACTGTAAAAAGTTGTGGCTATTTCATCCGAGACCGATGTGGACCAGGGTTGTCCAAATGCAAGTGCCACATTAGGGAACTTGGCTAAAATTTTATTCAGCAAAAATTTGCTATATACATGATAAGAATACATCGCATAAAACCGACTGGCATGAAAAAATCAACAACATTCATGTGCTGCAAAACATAAAAAATATAGTAAGTGTTCTATTTTATAATAGAGCGCTTTTATACTAGACACTTTGTGGCCGGCTACTAGTGTCTGAAAAGAATCGCGTGGCTAAAAATACATTAATATAAATAGACGCATTCACACGAGACACAGATGAATGCGTCTATTTATATCAATGTATTTTTGGCCGCGCGATTATTTTCAGACACAAGTAGCCGGCCACAAATTGTCCCGTCTGAAAGCGCTCTTAGACATCATCCGTTTTGTACTAGGATTACTCTACTTGGTTGGCCTAGATATACACTACGAATTCGATCTCTTTGTGCAGTGCTGCCAACAGAGTCTAAGAAACCATACCTCGTATTGTAAATCAAATATTACTTCAGAAAATCCCTCCAGTTTCGAATAATGTTACAGCTTCATAATATACATGTATATTACGTCGAAAATTATTGAATAAACTATGTTTTCCAAGGTAATATTGATTTAAAAACAGCCTTGAGGATTAGGTTTTTTAAACGATACTTGATAATATTATAGAAACAAAAAATAATTGGAAAGTTCCCTAATGATTGCACTATTTTTGATCAGCTCCCCATCACCTACATCAAGATTTCATCGCTATACCAATTTCCAGAGTTACTTTAATAGATAAAGGATGTGTTAGGTTAGGTTGATATTCAATAGACCTTACTTCGTAAGAAGCGGCAATACTTCACTGACGTTTATTATTATTGTTTCTGATTTAATAGTCTGCGTTACAACGGTCATATAAACTCGATGCTCGTACGTTTAAGAGTATTCCACATAAATAGTATATTAAGTATCAAGAACGGTAAGGGTTGTTTACCGGTCGACAGCAATGTTTGGAGCCTCCAATTTTGCTGGAGACAGGTATTACCCTTAACGTTCGAAATGCTTATACCATTTTTTGCGCGATCGTATTGAAATATTCGAATTTCTAATAAAATAATTTGAATTTCTTCGAAATGAACGAAATGTCAAAAGTGACATTTATACTTCTCGACCAGTTTAAAATATAATTTGCATTTTGGTGAAATTGTTTTCATTCTATTTATTACTTTTTATATTGTTCTGTTCGATTCTGTTCTTGAAAGATCGACCTATTCATCACGGACTTTTCTGTAGACCTACATTAGCCACACAACTCCACCATGCATTATTTTGTTATATCTCAACAGGTACAGGCATATTTTTCGTTGAAAGCTACCAGACGACTTCTTTCCGATAAATTTTAGCCAAAATTTTATACAAAAACTTATCAAATTATATACTTAAACCTTCCTCGAGAACGACTCTCCCTTGGTGAAATCAGTATGTATATGTATATGTAAGTGTGTGGATGGGGTGATATTCACTGAGACCTTAGGAGAAGATTCTCAGAGACTAGTAGCTCCTTTAGTCCTATTTCCCGGAGGAATTTTAGGATATCTGTAGGCTTTAACTTGGGTAAATGCCCCTTTTCTAACCAGTAATCTCCAGGTGCTGTGCCCTAGAATTCTGAATTTTTTTTGTTTCTTTTGTGTAATGAATGAAGCAATATATTATTTAGGACCACTTAAATTTATGTAGGGCTAAGACGTAGTTCACTTACCGACGTCTGAACGGTAAGTAAATCACTTACCGACGTGTTAGACTTAGAAACCAGTAAACACAACCTACCGACCTGACAACCGATGCTGTAAATAAACAAAAAAGATCGATCGCGCAAAAAATATATTAGAATGTATGCATACTGCACACTAGTGCAATTATAAACTAACTCTGCACTTCTCGCTTGACTTAACCTCCTTATTTATATACCTGTGCATAGGTTCTCGATCATTCGTGGGTGAACGATCAAGATTATTTCATTTGTTTTTTATCAGTAGAAAAGAATGCACAACACAACAAGAAGTGAAACCCGGCGAAAATCCTTTGATGTTGAAGGGGCAAAAACAAATAACCTTGACAGCTAAAGGCCCCAATACACTAAGGGTAAACACGACAATCTTAACCGAACAGTTAAAGTTGCGCGTACAAAATTGCCAGTGTATGGGCCAATCACGACGATGTTAACTGACGTTCTTCATCTCCGAAATGACCTGAGATTTTACCCGTACAGGCTAACGTGTTCATGCAAGACTGCTAGTGTATGTGGTATTCATTCAAATCCGTCGTGAAACAACATAGTAGTTCTGCAAAATAGCCGATACAAGAATGTGGAATAAAGATTTTACTGTTGAATTTTTGGAGTTATATAAATTGTTACCAAGTTTATGGAAAATAAAATCTTCAGAATATTCCTCCTTTAAAACAGTGTGCATAACTCGACATGTTCATGACAGGATATAACGCTCTTAGCATCATTTGATTCAAAATTCAAATACCTATTAGTAGGTATGGTTTCATTTCCAAAAAATGAGAGAAAAAAAATATATGTTATTGAGCCCATTTGCATTCTGAAACGTTGTATAACGCCAAATAATATCGTTAGATTAGTTTTTTGTACATTCCATACATTCTTGTGGGTCGCAGTGGAGTACCCACTCATTACAAAGCCTAGCCTAGTGTCTAATATTCTGGCAAAGATTCCTAGTGCACGGTCGTGAAAAAAAAACACCACTTTCACATTTTTTTTTAAGATTGATAATCAAAAATGTTTGCGGTGATCTCTCATAGATTTACCCAACGATTTACAGAATCCATTTCCTTCATTTTATCAATAATAAGTTCGTGGATTCGGTATAGGTACACCGCAATGCAGAGTCTTTGTTAGATAAAGTGAGCGTGCTTTTTTTAGTAATTAAACTAAAATATTACATTTATAGATACATGGTCGGAAATAATTCCTAATTTATCGAATGAAAAGTCAGCGATTCTCGCAAAACAAAAATTCAGTCTCCCAACAGGTAACCACCCACTCGATTGTTTCAATATTCAAATGTAGACGTGTAGTTCCGGTAATCTCATTTTACCGGATGTTAGACAGTGACTGACGCATGTACAACTACTATCCGACCATATCACACCGCTGGATGTTATGGATAATTACATTTCGCTTTTTATACACGCAAAGTGTCGGCGAACTGCAACAACTAGATGATAGACAATAATGAAAAAAATAATACCAGATAAGAAAATTTCACGTTCGGATTACCTATAGTTGATTTGGGAAATTATATCTTTGTACATGTCGTAGTGATAATACAAACTAAGGGTTTTTTAAACTTCTTCATTCAAGATCTATAGTAATTATCAACTATCGTAAGAATACGTCATGGTTTCCAAGGAAGTAGACGTGTATAGTTTCAAAACTTTGAATCTTTTTTTTTTTTTTTAATTTCCCAATTTTATTTACAATCTGTAAAACATACGTTACAATAAGTAAATTGTGTGTCTTAATGCTAAATTGACATGGAGGAAAATTGCTCAGTAGCAATTTCCTATTATAAATAGTCTATATATGTATAAACTTTGACATGGCTGCTGGGATAGAGACTTCTTTTTGCTAAAATCGGTTTGGTAGATCGTATGGAGAAATTTTCTTCAGTCTTCTTCTGATGGGTGTAATTTCCATTAGATGTTTAGCTAGATTGTTTGGGTGATGTTGAATCTTGGCGGCGTAACTTTTGGAAAACTTGGAGATTTCTTCTTTTACGGAGTTTATATGGAGATCTCTAGATATAATTTTGTTTGAGACGTACCATGGGGCATCGGTAATGATTCTAAGGACTTTGGACTGATATCGTTCCAGTATTTCAATATTTGATAGTGATGCGGTCCCCCACAGCTGTATACCGTAGCTCCATATGGGCTTCATAATTGTCTTGTATATGAGGATTTTATTTTCTAACGATAGCTTTGATTTTCGTCTAATCATCCACTATATTTGGTTAAGTCTGATGCCTAGTTGTTTTCTCTTCATGAAGATGTGTGTTCTCCACAGGAGTTTTCGGTCCAGGTGCATACCTAAGTATTTGGCTTCCTCTTTTTGTATTAGCTGATGTCCATTTAAAACTACCGGTGGACAGGTTTCACGACGGTTGGTAAACGTCACATGGACGGATTTAGTTTCGTTGACACGAATACGCCAGATTTTTAACCATCGATGGATTTTGTTAAGATTGGTTTGAAGTAATGTAGATGCAATGTTTGGATCTTGGTGAGAGGATAACAGTGCCGTATCATCAGCATACGTTGCGGTAACAATATTGTTTTGTGTAGGTAAATCTGCTGTAAACACAAGATACAAGACCGGACCGAGTACGCTGCCTTGTGGAACTCCAGCATCGATTGGATAGAGAGAAGTTAGCGCATCGTGGTATTTCACAAGGTAATGCCTATTTTGAAGGTAGGAACAAAGGATAAGGGAATATGTATGTGGAATTATTTTACGCACTTTATATAGTAAACCTTGGTGCCAGACCCTATCGAAGGCCTGCGATATGTCCAGAAAGACGGCCGAGCAGTACTTTTTTTCTTCGAGTGATTGGTAAATGTGGTTACAAACCCGATGAATCTGCTCTGTTGTTGCGTGTTGTGGACGAAATCCAAATTGATGGTTTGGTATGACTTGTTGTTGTATTAGTATTGGCTCTAATCTGGCTAATAAGAGTTTTTCCAGAATTTTGAATACAATTGGAAGCAGGCTTATCGGTCTATAGGATTTCACGTCATTGATGCGTTTGCCTGGTTTCTGTATTACTATAATTTGACCATTTCAAAATTTTTTTAATAATAAGGATTTTTTTTCAAATAAACTGAAAATATTGTTGGACAGGTCAAAAATAAAATACTGTAAACATTGGAAGTCTTTATATTTATAGTAAAAGGTGTCGTATTGATAATTTATACTTTACATTTAAATGGAAACAAAATTGTCTTCTACCTCAGAATGTAATAGCTCACTTAGGGAACAATACAATACAAATAACAGATATATTCCTGTAGGAATTTTGAGACTCTACAATAAAGGGCTACCTACTATAATTTTTTTTATTTTTTTCAAAGTTATTCAAGGTTAAGGTTGGATTAGTTCTAAATTCTGACATTTTTAAAATTTTTCGACGCTCCAATCAAGTTTATGAGAAAATTAAGAGATATTTTTGGTAGAGGGTTATATTTTGGCTATAATTGATTTAAAAAAAATTGAATCTTTTATGAGTCGTATTAAATTTAAAATTTGATAATAATTTTATTGTTTATAATTCAATATATTAGTGAAATAATTATATTTTCAATCTAAAAATTGTTTTTCAATTATATTTTTATTAATTGTAATTGTCAAACTGAATGATTTTTATTACAATTAAGAAATTTCTTCCTGTATTGACTCAGATTATTTAATGCAGATTGATGCGAATAAATGACCCATGAAGGATATTGAAAAATTTTGTGAAGGCAAGTTTTAGATAATAAAAAATAAACATCCCATAACATTTTTTCCTAAACTTGATTGTAGCGCCGAAAAATTAAAAAAATTAAAAAAATATATTACACATTTGGTGCATATTTTTATGGATGACACTGTATAAAAGTGACTAATCGAAAACTTAAAATCATCATCATCTGAAAAGCACCGTAAAATAAATTTAAGCAAAATAAATGTCAAGAGGTGATCAAACATATGGTAGCATAAGGCATGTGGGGAGGTATTGATTTATGATTATATACAGGACGACATAAAATATATTGAATAAAGAGGTAACGGATATTTTTTTGTAACCAGTGATAATTCAATTAATAAAAATTTACCACTTCAAAATCGATTATTGGAATCTTTAATCTTATCTCCAAAGTAATCCATTTTCTGTATACATAATATGATGTTATGAATAATAAAAAAAATGCTGTTACACTCAATTAAGTTTTAGATACATTTCGCTTGTATCTAGTAATTTTTTAAAGATCAATTACACAAAATGAGATAAGGTAGAATTAGTTTGATAAGATAAAATGTTCATAAATGATTTCATAGGAAAAAGAGCTAAAATATTCGTCTGTACTTCTGTGGCATAACCGTTTTAATTATAAAAAGTGAGTATTATTTTCTTTCAATAAAAATACTAGTGAAAACTTATTTAGTATATCAGAAGATTCAAACAAGATAATCGTATAAACCATTCACTATATATTATTTTGAAACATTTCATGCATGCTATCACTTGACGGAATTCAATTGACTAACCGTTATAAGGAACAATTCTGTAAGCAAATGTTACATTTTAACACATAGTTGAAAATAAGACAATCTGCTAACCCATGTCTGCTAGTTTGTACGCATAATAAGCTTTGAAGTATTAACGGAAAACTCTTTGGATACCATACATGTTGAAATTTGAACCATAATCTTGATTATGTATAGATTAAAACATTTCTAATAGCGGAAACTTTGTCAAATATAACGGCGTACCGTTAATTTTTAACCACTTCTTATAGAATTGACCCTATAGTCAGTGATTTATTCCAACAACGATCAGAAACTGTTAAACTAACAGTTTGCGACTGTTTCTGTTGGAACAGACATAATATATTTTTTCCAATAATAGCTGTGAAGTTGACAATTATTGCTTCTTTTAGCCAACCGAGAAGTTGAATTTCTCTATTATTTGTTGATAATTTTTTCTATCATTAACCTAGGTCAATAATGGACCAATTCAAATATTTTAAGAATTCAGGGATAGTAGTTCAATAAAAACTTGTGCAACATAATTTTGTATACCCAGGAGATTGTCTTTAAAATATTTGTTGCTTGAAATTACCTATCAAGAGGAAATTATTTGAGTAAAAATGCTATTAGTTTAAAATTTGCGCTCAACCAAAAATAACTGATGACATAACGAGTACGTACATAATATCGAAAACTGACAGTATACTTGTCAGTCAGACGACGGGGTAAACGCTTCTCCTGGTGCGTTTGTGAATTATTTTAAATTTTTGTTTAAAATTTGGCTAGTAGTAGAAAAAATTGTATATACACCATGGTGGTGAAGACATATATAAGCCTCGCACCTTATTCCGCTTTTTATAGAAAATTCAATTCTGAATCGAATGGCGTTGACTAGAATCTTGCAAACCTTGAGGTTCCCGAGATATTAGCCAATATGTGAAGAAATGTCAAAAAGTCAGACTCCAGGTTTTCATAAAACTGGCCATAAAATGAGACGGGTTTTGAAAAACTTGAATTTTATTTCATTTTATGGGGTTTCAGAACAAGCAAAACTCTTTATCAAGAATAACATTTTTCACTAAATTAATATTTAAAAAATTTTCACCTATAGGATACTCCATCCGTGGACACGCTGTATATACATGGTGTTAGTTAATTTATCCGAAAAAATTTCGAAGGTAATTGACCGTATAAAATTATGGTGGATCTTTCCTATGACAAAATTTCTTCATCGTTTCCCCTTCCGAGATAATACCCTTAAAAGTGCCGAGTTAAATTGAGTTTTCATTTTTTCCCAAATTCAAATAAAAAGATGAAAACTTCGTTGTGTTATATTATGAAAGGATGAAATTATCAACCCTTATTTTATTCAATATCAGATCTTTTTTTCTAGATTGAGTTTTGTGAAATAAAAATATTTAACATCTCTGCTGTACAGGGAAACCCCAAATAAATGAAGTAGCTAAAAGTTGGGTTAGATTTTAACGTTGACTTGAGATGCTAAGATTATCCCCTTCTCATTTTGGATACGGTTGAGTGTGTCGAGATTATGTTGTATGTTTGCAACAATTAATTGGAAAAATAGTTGTTATCTGATTCAACATTATTATTATTATTATCTTTATTATTACTATTTTGTTACAGTTAAGTCATGGAGGATAGCGTGTGGGCTCGTGACCATACAGATGGTTACATTTTGGGAAAAATAACTGAACTACTACAAGATGGAGCTGAAGTTACACCGCAAAGTTCCAAGTACCCCAAAAGGATTCTTCCTTTTAGTGAAATATTTAGAGCCAATTTGGATGAAAATAAAGACTACGATGACAATTGTAAGTGGATTTGTGGTATTGTTAAGTAGTTGTCTAGAATTAAATTACATTGTAAACTTTCAACTATGCTAAAAAATTAGGTATTATGCCGAATTTAAACATTACTATTTCGTTATATAACTTCATGATTATATAAAAATTAAAACTGGACATAACAAAATAAATAATCCAAAGCTTTTCCTCAAACTATAAATATAATTTTATCGCCAACCGTCAGTAAAACCGTCAATTATCAGATTGATTTCCGGAAGTAAACAAACAGTTTAATATGCGTCTGGTAAAGTATTTTGACTTTGACATTACTCGAAAATCATCATCTGTCAGTGTCACGCTTCTCCCTATTACGGCTCGATAACAGTTTTCTTGCGATTTATTTATAACAAGTTATTGTTGGAACTCCTTTGACTTCAGGAATTAACTTTTATAATGCTTCAGGGTGTACCTTCAATTTAAATATAACAAATAATACAAATAATAAGTAGATTTGTTCTATATGTGCTGTTTACTTAGTCATAATAAAATGCTTTTATATTCTGAATTCTGAGCAGTTTTCGATAAAATTTTGTATGCCCCACGTCAGTAAAGTGTCTTTATCGGACTTACATGTTATTCGCCTCGCTTCGCTCGTATCATAATTTCAGACTCGTCCGATAAAGAATCACTTTACTGCCTCGGTACATAAATAACTATTATATGCCTAAAATTATTAAATGCTATACTATTTTTTTTTCAGGTGAAATGATGTTCCTAAATGAAGGATCTCTACTAGATAACATACGTAGGCGTTACTATAAAGATAAAATTTATGTGAGTTTTATAATAATATTTAAATAACACTGTTCCTAACTCTAAGAGTTCATCCATATCTCAAATGTGGTAAGAATCCAAATAAAGGGTTCAATGAAAGTCAAAGTCAAACCACAATATATTTAATGTCCGTTGGGACTCAAAACTTGCAACTAGTTTCGGTAACAATTACTGATAGCATGATGATGGTAATTGTTACCGAAACTAGTTGCAAGTTTTGAGTCCCAACGGACATTAAATATATTGTGGTTTGACTTTGAGTTTCATTGAACCCTTTATTTAACACTGTTCCTGCCTAATTGTTTACTTTGAATATTATTTAATTGACTTATGTTAATCAGGCAAAATATTATTGTGGAGACTGTTGCACCGACATAAATTGATTAAAAACAGTCCTAGCTAGCAGCTATAGACTTCCGAATAAGATCCCTTGCACTTCTTAACAATCACGGGCAAATAAGATAATTCCCAATTGAAAACTAAGTGTTTGTCGATAGGATTTTTGATTTATTTAAAGTTTCAATATTATTTAAATTTATTTTTGTTTTATTTTATTTTTTTAGTCATATATTGCAAATATTTTAATAGCCGTCAACCCCTACAAAGACATCCCCCCATTGTATGCACCACAAACTATTAAAAACTATAAAGGAAAGTCTTTAGGTCAACTTCCACCACACGTATTCGCAATCGCTGACAAAGGTACAGTATATCAATTTCAACTTGCTAATATGCAAAAACATCTTTAATTCAACTTTCTATTAAAATTGTTTCAAAAAATTCTCAATCAAAAATTCTTCATCTTTCAGCATACAGAGACATGTTAGTCTTGAAGCAGTCCCAGTCTATAATAGTTAGTGGAGAATCCGGTGCTGGTAAAACCGAATCTACCAAACATTTGCTAAAATTTTTGTGCGACAACTGGGGAGCTGAAGTTGGAACACTAGAAAAGAAAATTTTGGATGCCAATCCGGTATTAGAAGCTTTTGGTAACGCTAAAACTACGAGGAATAATAACAGTTCGAGGTAACAACGGTTTGAATTGGTTTAAAATTGTCGTTTATGTTTTATTATTTTTTTTAGGTTCGGTAAATTCATAGAAGTTCATTTTGATAACAAATTTAAAGTAGCCGGTGCTCACATATCCCATTACCTGCTAGAAAAATCTAGAATATGTTCAACTGAAGGCGATGAAAGGAATTATCACATTTTCTATTTGTTATTGGCAGGAGCTCCGGATAATTTGAGAGGCAAGTTGAATCTGACACAACCAGATGATTTCAACTATTTGAAACAGGGCTGTACAAGGTAGGTAGAGTAGTGAATTCTAAGATTGAAAAGAGTATACAATTATCAAAAGGCAATTCCAATGTTGTGACTGGAGTGAACTATAAATTTTAAATGTCATGGCTTAATAAATTTCAACGTAAAATAGCACAAGTACTGATGTTACAAGATTTTGCTTTATTAATCTAGCCTATGGAATTTTCTTTTTTCGTTTTGTAACGAAGAATACACAATTGTATGATTGATGGTTTCACATACCTCCATATTCTAGTGGATCGTATTGTAGTGTGATCTAGCGGCACTTCTCCAAAGTAGAACTGAGATAGAGTCAAATATAGATGGCACCACATGAATTACCATTACTAATTACCCTTTGCTACCTCAGACCTTATTTTTTCGAAGTGCCCCTTGATCACACTACAATACGATCCACCGCAATATGGAAATATGTAAAATCATATACACACAACCGAACTTATATGGAATCACTCAGTACTTGTGACTTGAATATTTTGTAGGGAAAAAACTGGGTTGCTAGTCGAAGTTAATGTTAATGTTAATGAGCATGATAACGAAAAATAAACGACTGCACATTAATTATAATCTTTCAAATTTTGTGTTCAGTAGTAAAATCACGTTACTCCTGTGATTTTATTTCGGTTCAAAGAAGATAATAATGCCTTATGTTGGACTGACAGATGTGCACAGGGGATAAATTAGTGCCCTCATTGAACAAGGAATGCCCCAAAGAGACGCAGCAGAGGTAGTAGGCGTTACCCAGGGTGTTGTATCAAAAACGTATGTAAGGTATTTGGAACTTGGAACTCTTAAAAATAGGAACTCTCAAAAATAGGAACTCTCAAAAATAGGCCTAGACAAAGTCGTCAAAGAGTTACAACTGAACAACAGGACCGCTTTGTGTGCCAAATTGCTAGAAGAAATCCAAATGTTTCTCAACCAGAGCAGAAACGACAACTTCTAGAAGCTATAGGTGTAAATATTTCAGTTGAAACTATACGAAGAAGACTTCGTGCTCGAGGTTTGTGCAGCAGGAGACAGTTACGGGTTCCAGAGTTGACCAGGCAAAACAAAACTGACCGGCTAAATTGGTGCCGTCAACACCAAAACTGGACAATTGAAAATTGGAAAAATGTTCTTTTTTCAGATGAGACCAGAGCCTTAGATAAGATGATCGTCGAATTCGGGTTCTCAGAGCTCCAGGAAGACAAGCTAGACTCCAGACTGCCAGATCTATCCCAAAATATAAAGGAGGAACAGTAATGTTTTGGGGAGGAATTATAAGAGAAGCAAAAACTCTTTTGCTGCCTCTCCAACATACTTTAACCGGACGAAGGTATGTTGATTTGGTGTGAGAACCGGTAGCTAGGATTTGGCGAGGTGTAGTTGGGGATAATTTTATCTTCATGCAAGATAATGCACCTCCCCATACTAGCAGAGGAGCTCCAGAATTTCTTGAAACGGAAGGTTTTGGACTGGCCTGCATGTTCACCGGACAATTGAAAGCTTGTGGGACCAGCTTAAAAGAAGAATTAGAGCTCATTGGAACTCTCCAGGAAATATCGAACAGCTTATTCAAGCAGCGTTAGAAGAATGGGAAAATATACCGCAAGAAAATGTTGACAATTCAATCACAAGGAATCCAGCGCGAATTGAAGATTGCTTAAGAGCTAGAGGTGGCAATACGGATTATTAAAATTAATAATTTCCTATTTTTTTCTTGTTTTGTACTAGTTAATTCAAATCTAATTAATTTTCAGAAACCAAAAAAGAAACCATTGGGTTTGTTTTGTAAATTATAATTAATTCTTTAATCCGTTTGTGAAATTTTTTTTATTAAAATATTGGAAAAAGAATGAATTTTATTTCTAAATAAATTATTTTCATATATTCCATACATAATACAAAATATTAGGTGATTCTATATAAGTTTGGTTGTGTGTATTGTTGGGTAGGGAAGAAATAAAACCACACATATCTATTCAGTAAATTTATTTTTGAATACTTCAGACGCCAGCCATGCAAATTTTATATTTCATACATATACTTTGTATAGATACTTCACTTCAGCAGCAACAGAAAAGAAATTGGATGCAAGCCGGAAGAGCGGTGATCATAAGAAGGGTTCTCTGAAAGATATTATATTGGATGATGTAAACGGTTTTCTGGAATTAGACCAAGCGTTATCACGGTTAGAAATTAACGAATCCGATAGGAATCACATATATTCAACAGTGGCAGCTGTATTACATTTGGGTAATGTAGAATTTGAAGATAATCCCGAAGATACCAGGGGTGGATGTAGAGTAGTTGGTGAGTTGATTAAATTGTTTCCAAAATATTTATAGTAACTTCTTGTCGTACAGTTTGTCAAATGTAGAAAAAAACGAGTTTTTAAATGTATGCAACGGCCTCCTAGAGCGCTATAGACAGCTGCTGAATTTATCAGTTGTTAGCAGAGGACAGTAAGTGAAGGGATAGACTAACCCTCAAAAGCAGCAAATGTTAATTTATGCTTTATAGCTGCTGTATGAAAAGTAGGCAACCCTCACGTATCATTGTTATCAATTTTCAAAATGTTTAAACGTGGTTCTCACTCTACTCTTCCCTACCATTTGTATAGATTTCAAGTATAGTTGTTATTTGAACTAATCAGTTATTTTTTGCAGTGAAAGTTAGATTAATAGTTTCCTCAGTGCGCGATCAACAAAAAGTCTTGAACTTCAAAATATTATTGATCGTGTAGTTGTCGAATTTTTTTGTAGAATCAGATAGGGATCAGAATTTAAAAAAATCCATTGTTTTTGATAACGGTAGCTCGAACGATAACGAAACGTTGAATTAAAAAATATAAAACAGATTAATAATGAATAAAAAGATTGATATTTTGAATTTAAACAATCTGTAAATCATTGCCCATTTTTACACTGCATTTAATGGATTATATTAGTAGAGAAAGTTTATATTTACTAAACTGTTGAAAAATAAACAAATTTTTTCAGCTTCTAAAGAAAAATATTTGCTAATAGCATCCAAACTATTAGAAATCGACCCCAGTGAACTTAAACAGGCTTTAATTTCACGTGTCATGCAAAGCGCCAGAGGTGGAATGAAAGGAACAGTAATTATGGTACCATTAAAAACTTACGAAGCAACTAACGCAAGAGACGCTTTAGCAAAAGCTATCTATAGCAATTTGTTCGACTACATTGTGAACAGAATCAACAAAAGCATACCTTTCCAAGCATCTTCTTACTATATAGGAGTTTTAGATATCGCTGGATTTGGTAAGTACCACGCGAACTAATACTGGATTTAATTATAAATTGACTGTTTTTTATTAGAATTTTTCACGGTGAACAGTTTTGAACAGTTCTGTATAAACTACTGCAATGAAAAACTACAGCAATTCTTCAACGACATGATATTAAAGTCCGAACAAGAATTATATAAAAGAGAATGTCTCAATGTGCCCGAAATACAATTTGTTGATAATCAAGACTGTATAGGTAACAACTTATATTTCATAAAAGCAATTTCAGCAATTTGACTGTATTTTTTTCCATAGATCTAATTGAAACTAAAAACAAAGGCATCCTAACTCTTCTTGACGAAGAGTCTAAACTTCCTAAACCAAGTTATACTCACTTTACTGAAGAAATTCACAAAACGTGGCCGAAAGAATTCAGATTGGGGCTTCCTAGATCTTCTAAGCTTAAATCGCACCGAAGTCTTAGGGACAACGAAGGCTTTTTAATCAGACATTTTGCTGGTGCGGTTTGCTATCAAACGGTAGGTATTGAAACCCAACAATATGTGAAATATCAAAATGAAAGGCACTGAAAACATTTTTTTCCTTCAACTGAATTACAAAAAGTCTTTTACATGAATACAATGAAAAAAACGTGCAATTTGCAATAAGTTTGGTAACCATTCAAACATAAATTGCTGTGTGCTTTTTACAATATTTCTCTAGTGAAATTTTTATTTTTAGAAATATTTCATCGACAAAAACAATGACGCTCTCCATGCATCCCTTGAGGGTATTATACAAGAAAGTGGCAATAAATTTATACAAACATTGTTTTCAATTTCAAGCACCTTGAAAGGTAAATTAACGTTTAACAGCGTAGGAAATAAATTCAAGATTCAGTTGGGAGAGTTGATGGAAAAATTAAGAAGCAACGTAAGTACTGATTTATATACAGAGTTCGGCTAAAGTCCGGGAGAAATAGAAGTTTTGTGAAAAATATTTTTATACCACAAATTCCACTCCAACTTGAACTATAATTTGAAAATATTTTGAAATATACAGGGTGTTCCAATAAGTGGCGTATCAAAGATATATTTTTTCTTATGGAACACCCTATATTTTATTGCATTTTCTGTTTGCCACTGAAAAATATAATACTCCTTCATGATGGTTCCCTATACCTAAATACAGAGGGTTCCGAGTTATGCTGACGTTTTTTAAATGTGAACATTTCAAAAAAAAAAAATGAATAACTCATTTATATAACAAATTCTAGCAAATTTTCTCTTACATCTGAATAGTTGGACATTTGTTGAATGTATTCCACGATTGAGTACTAAATATCTCTTTACAGGGTTATCGGAATGTTTAGTTTCATGGATAGTGATTTTTCTGTGAGAGTGGCTTAATCTTTTTGACCACTCGGTATAGAATCGCAAAACCTTATATTTTCTGAAGGCTTAAAACGTGATCTATTTAGTTTCTTACAACAACTCTTAGTTTGAAATTAAGAGAGAATTGCAGCTGTTGTAAAATCGATTTAGCATATAATTTAAGAAAATTCTAAATTGCACGAAAAGTATAATGCCTAGATATAGGACACCCTCATACCATTCTAAAAACGACATTTTTTTGAATATGATGAATTATTAAAATACAGGGTGTTCCGCTTAAAATAAACCTGATACTGCACATTGAATGTTCTAATAATGAAACTGAAAATTCTGAACACTCTGTAAAGAGATATTTGGTACTCAATCGTGGAATACATTAAACGAATGTCCAACTATTTAGATGTAAGAGAAAATTTGCTAGAATTTGTTATATCAATGAGTTATTAATTTTTTTTCGAAATGTTCACATTTTAAAAAAAGTCAGCATAACTCGGAACCCTCTGTATTTAGGTATAGGGAACCATTATGATACGCCACACTTTATTGGAACACCCTGTATATTTCAAAATATTTTCAAATTATAGTTTAAGTTGGAGTGAAATTTGAGGTATAAAAGTATTTTTCACAAAACTTATATTTTCTTCGATATTTGTCCGGTTCCGGACTTTTGTCGAACTCTGCATAATTTATTTTTCAACTATATTTTGACCTGATCAATATTTACACAAAATTACATGTTTCACCAAGAGTAGTAGCAGTAGAGAATATTTAAAATAATTCATTATCTTTTAGGGAACTAATTTTATTCGTTGCGTGAAACCAAATTCTAAAATGATTGATCAACAATTTGATGGAAATTTAAGTTTGATGCAATTGAAATGTTCCGGAATGACAACTGTTTTAGAGCTTATGGAATACGGATATCCCAGCAGAACGTCTTTCAATGATCTTCATCAAATGTACAAACAGTATCTACCAAAACAATTGGCGATGTTGTCACCTAAACAATTTTGTGAAGTAAGTTGAATGACAATACACAATTTTCTTTTCAACAATTATCCCGATTATTATCTCGCCATTGAAGAATTTACAGACACTAGTTTATCAATAAAAAATGTTTGTTTAAGTGCCCTTTGTTATTTCTGAAAATTAGGAATAGTTTTTCTGTGACACCCTGTATAATAGGTGTTGGGTTTTTTTAATTTTTTGCATTTTCTGAGAACATTTACCATTGAAATTTTTATTTTTTTTCATACTATCAGAAAGTAGAGATTTCAGCAAACAAAAAGCCCACCGACTTTTTGAAAAAAACTGATAATTTGACGCGAGAATTTTCGATTGAAAATTAGGGTGCTTTTTTGATATTAAGTCAAAATAGGATGAAAAAAAGTATTTCAAATCAAATAAATTACAGTGTATTTGGGACATGAAATTTACGAAATTTGGTGGAAAAAATACTTTTTTTTGAAAAATAAATGAAAAACCAAAAACCAGGTTAACTGAATTTTTCACATAAATTTTGAGGTTATGTGTGAAAATTGTGGATACAAAAGTTGTAGAGCTTTTTATTACTCACAACTTTGCCATTTAACTTTTTTCCTAAGGGCTTGTAGCTTTGCCAGATATCGAGATAAACCATTTTTCACCCTTAAAAACTCACCCTCTCCCACTTCCCGAACTCGGATTGCCCGTATTTTATTTTATCCCAAATTATATCATATTTCCTTCCTCTTCTGATAGGTTTTATCCTACTATAATTTTTTTTTGTTTCAAAAATTATCGACCCTGGTCTATTGTTTCTGTTTCCATAATCAGGTTGCGGCAACCAGCAATAAAATGTTCCTCTGTGTTTCTTTGGTGTGGACATGGCTTAAGGGCACATTTTTCGGCACAATCACTGCGTACATGAAAATACTAGATTAGCGTGCTGTATCTTTTGAACATACAATTGTAACTTCATATATTCATTTTGTTTCAGGCTATGTTCCATGCTTTAAATCTCCACGACAAAGATTTTAAATTTGGTATATCTAAAGTTTTCTTTAGGCCGGGAAAGTTCGCCGAATTCGACAAAATTATGAAATCTGATTCCGAAAACTTGAAAAATATAATAGGCAAAGTTAAAAAGTGGTTGGTTAAATCTAGGTGGCTTAAGGCACAATTCTGCGCATTAACCGTTATTAAAAGTAAGTTTGTCTTACAAAAAAATCACATTCCCATAATGTACATTTTAGTGAAAAACAAAATCGCTTGGAGGAAAGAAGCCCTTATTATTGTACAGAAGACTATAAGAGGTTATTTAGCAAGAAAACGACATCATCATAGAATAATCTCGTTAAGAAACATCCGAAACTTGAACGCCAATCTAAAACAAATCGACCAGAGTGCACAGCAACTGAAAAAAGATAAGGATTCCGTAACAAACGGAATTAATACTTTAAAAACTGAGTTCGAAGCAGCCGTGGAAAAAATAAAGGTAACGTAAATAGTTCCAAGTTCCAAGCAGATATATCAGGTTATATTTCCAATTTTTTAGAAAAATGAAAAAATGGACAAAAAAGATATCGAGAGTTTATATAAATCTTTAGTCGACAAAGTAAATCAACAAATGACATCGTTACAAAAGAAAATCCAAGAACAGAAGATCGCCGAAGAACAAGACAGATTAAGAAAGATACAAGAAGAATTGGAAAAACAGAGAAAGTTGAAAGAAGAGGAAGAGCGAAGATTGAGGGAAGAAGAGGAAAACCGGAGACTTAAAGCCGAGATGGAAGCCAGAAGGAAGATTGAAGAAGAAGAAAGAAGGAAGCAGGTAAAGGAGAAACTACAAAATGAAATCAGCTTTTACTATTTCATCACAATTATTTGCAGGAAGAAGCTGATAAATTATTGGCACAAAAACTTCAAGAACAACAAGCGAAAGACGAGGAGGAACAGAGACGTCTGCAAGAACAAGAAGAACAAGAGAAGCAAGATAGAGAACTAGCCCTTCGACTTGCACAAGAAAGTAATGGATCTATAGAAGAAAGTCCACCAGTTACACGCAAGTATGTATATTTAAACAAAAATTTGTTCTTGGTCATAGTAAAAAGAATTTTTACCAAATTTTAATTCTTGTGGAGAATCTTCATAGCATACAGTATACAGTGAGACAGGAGGAAGTTGAACATTTGAGTTCTAAACTCATTTGTTGTAAAAAATACGAATAAAACTGCTGGTACATCGAGGACAGTTTATTGTTTTTATGTATATGTATCCCTCTACTTGTAAATATGAGAATGAACTTGCTTCTTTGTTTATATTTTTCAATTCGGAATGCATGTGGTCACTTTTTTTTCTGTAAATCACGTGTGTATAAATACGAAGAATTTTTTTTTCAATCAATTTACGATTCGTTTGGAGTTCCAATTTACAAACTCTTTAATACTTATTTTTTCTATCCAGCGGCACGGTAGAACTGGACAAATTCATCAAGTTAAACAGGTATTTATTTGGCAACGTTTGTTTGGTAGATAGTCAGTAGAAATGGAATCGAATTTCACTAATATTAATTTCCGTTTTTTTTTTCAATTACTAACATATTTTTGTATTATTATTACTCTTCGTTTTCATTTGCATTAATCTAATTATTTGTTACTAACCAACGAAATTTCAAAAATCGATACTACCAACACATTGAATGTAGGTACAATCCGGTAGGCAGAAGTCAATACATGGTTCTCTAAACTACGACATCTTCTGTTAATCAAATCTTTCGAAATTGCATCGACGTTTTGATAATAAATAAACTTCTGGATGAAATTAAGGCATCACTGTTTACTTTTAATATTACTTGCAATCCGTTTCAAATTTACCTGTACCTAATAGTATCAGATACTTCATCTGTAATTGTTGAAAAAAAACAGCTAAATGTTTTAAGACTTTCTCTAAAGCAGGGCAGGGAGGCAGTCTGAAGTAGCCAGATTTACGTGAGCGTGTTTGAAAAAGAGCACAAGAGTTATATCTCTCCAAATTTATTTCCAATACAGAAGTTCTTTACTATAAAGTGATGCGGTAAATTTGTTCAAGTGCTTATTGCCTATCTCGGTGTTTCAAAAGAAACTGTCAATAAATTTCAGCAGCACTAACATCTTTTTTGTATTGTAACCTGTTTTAAGTTTTAAGAATGATTGATACTAATATGTCGTTTATTACTTACATCTAATTTTCTATCCATATTCGTTTAACATTTATTGACATCTTCGTTTCTATTTCCCAATAATTCTGCTTTTATTAGAATAACTTGCTCATATTACAAAATGTTGCTTTCGTAACCAGAACTGAAGGACCATGACGGTCAAATAAAGAGTTTGAGGACTAGCATGATAGTATTTTTCAAATACAACTAATAAAAAATTTAACCCAATCTAATCTAAAAGCTTCCCTCCTTTTGCATATATATCACTAACATCCATTGCATGATTTTTATTAACGTATTTGATGTTAACTTTCTTTATTTATTTGTGATATAATCGTGATTGTATATAGATCGGAAGCACACAGAAATCACCAAGCGTCTATGGCCAACAGCAAGTACGATCTATCTAAATGGAAATACTCTGAATTGCGTGATACTATTAACACATCCTGTGATATTGAACTTCTAGAAGCCTGTCGACATGAATTTCACCGCCGACTCAAGGTATGTATAAAAAAACTACTAATAAACAATTGGATTTATCTAATAAACATAAAATAGTAGACTGCTATCAGTAAATTTTTCAAATAATTCTTTGAATAATTTGTCAATTCCTAGACCTCAGAAAGCAGTTGGAAAAAGAAGCTTCACTTACCTTACTCCTCACATATATAATAAAATTCCTGAAAATATTCGACGCATAAGAAATAGCACTAGGTTAGAAAAAGAAATAAATAGATGGATACTAGATTGTGGTCAAAGCTTCTTTCATTAAATAATTGATCCTGATCCTGTATTTTAATCTTGTTCCTAAATGCGTTCAATGTTATATGCTAAAATTAGTTACTAACTATGTTATATTTATAATTGTTTTTTTTTTCGTTATTAAGATTGTACTTGCCTTCAATTTATGTAATTTGTTCTTGTATACAGGTGTAAAAATAATAATAGACAGGTTCCACTACGAACCTATTTGGTAATCATTTTCATTTGCGCTTTATAAATATTTTGTATAAACATATTTGGGCAAATAAGCTTATTATTATTATTAATTAATTGTTGAAGAAATCCTACTGTTTGCTAGTAGACTAGTCAGACCAATTGTCAATTACACTTGTTTAGCTGCTCTCCAATGCATTTATTTCGGAGATTACCGAAAAACATTTAAGAAAAGGGCAAGGTCATAATAAAGGCAAGGATTGGCACAATGGGCCCGCCAGTGGCCTCAGTGTCGGAGCCTTGGCTTGAGTTGTCCAGGACAGGGCTCGCCTGCACATTTAGTAGTAGTAGTAGTAAGGTCATAATATAACATCGTTATAATACTCTTTCCTCGCTCATCTCAATGTTTCCAATCCACCAAAAAAGTACTTAGTACGTAGAAAACACATAGCTCACCCTTTTTTAAAACCTTGTCAACTACGAACTAGATATTTTATACATTTATTTTAAAAGGTGTACCATGCATGGAAAGCGAAGAACCGCAAACGAACTGTCATGGACGAAAACGAGCGTGCACCCCGTTCTCTTATTGAATCAGCTGCTAAAACTCCTCAGCGAGGTACCAATCAAAAACCCGTTTTAGACAACAACACACAGAGGTTTTTCCGTATGGCATTCCAGAGACCCGATTCCGAACAACAGAGTGGTCGTGGTTGGTGGTATGCTCATTTCGATGGACAGTACATTGCTCGCCAGATGGAATTGCATCCTAATAAAGCACCAGTACTTTTAGTTGCAGGTAGGAATAACACAAATAATTCATTATATAATTATATTTGTAATACTCCGGGACCGGTTTTGCACTTAAAAAGTGCTGGGTTCTTTAGTTATTGTAAATGTTTGGAAGATTCAGATATATCTGATTACATGCTAGAATACTTGGCCAAGATAGAAACCATTTGAACTTAGTAATCAGAACTTCATTCTCTGCTTTATATAGCTTTTTGGCATTCTGGCATTTTGAAATGTTTACCGATACTATAGGCCTTATGACAACTAGCTTTGCATTTAAACTTTGATTGTATTAGTTTGTGGTGACATTTTAAGGAACATCCATATGTTATACATATGTGGAATTATAATTACAAACTGCCAATTAGGTATTGAAGCCACACAAAGCCGTCGTAGGTCGTCCATGTATCTGAGACCCTCCTAGGCACTGGAGGGCGACTATTGTGGGTCAATTGAGAGACCCGTTTGTTAAAATGAACGTTTTCTCTCCTGCTCCAAGTTCCTACATTGTTAATAATTCATTTGCTTTTCATTTTTTAATCGCACTTCCAAGGGAGTACAAATCGTACAACAAAATTTTTTTTTGCTGAAAGAATAAGGGGCGCGGTCCTGGAGAACAACCGACTTATGAAGGGTCGACTCTGGGGAACAGAGCGACCTATGACGAGTTAATTAGGTATTTTAAATATTCAGCTGAAGCACAATTGATTTTTGTTAAAAAATGTATTTATGTTTTTTCTTAGGATTTGGATGACAAAACTTGTTTTTTGTAAGTACCCAGATTGCATGAAAATCTGTGTGTGTGTTAGGATACGAAGTGTTTACAAATAATAAACCGATATAAAGAATATTTACCACATTTTAATAATGTCATCTAACACCTCTCAGGGACAGTTTCATGATTAACTTTGAAGGATACTTTTAACAGTAAAGCATGTTTCATAAGGTAAACCCAATGTAAAGTCTACTTTCTAACGGTACCTAACCACATGCAACAAAACAAATTCAGAAATTCTTCCTCTCCCTTATCTGGACAGTTTCTTAAGTACACTGCAGTCAGTACAATGATGGTATACTATAACTAGAGCCATTATCCAAAAACTCGCGAACTATATTCACATCATTATTCTATTTTAAAAATTCAGAAATTCCTGCAGCAAAAACGGTGCTTCCTATAATCCTACTTTTCTCTCCTTTATCTGGACACTTTCTTTTCTTGAGTACGTACACTACTGTCAGTACAATTATGGTATACCATAACTAGCGCCATCTGCATAATAACATTCGAACCATTCTCACATCATAATTTTATCTTGAAAAATCAGAAATTCTCACAGAAAAACGGTGATTCTAATAACCTAAATATTTGCCGAATCTGTATATTAATGTTAAACTGCAATTTATATAGTGAGAATTTCTCAATTTCACTAGTATTCCATTTTATACATCGCCCTGTATACAACTTGGCTATTAAAAGTTACAAATATTTTGTAAACACCGAGTATTGAATATATTTTGTTCCATCTCTCGATACTTCATTTTAACTTAAACTGCGCTCATCATTTTGTTTAACAACAAGTTATTAAAAATCTGTCTTTTTCTGGGATTTATTTTTCTGTTACATTTCTTTTTGCAACAATTTAATTTTGCTTTCTAATTTTCTATTTTTCGTAATCTGATGGCACGTCCAGACTAGGTATCCAGATAACCATATTACATAACAAAATAGTGAGCATTTGACAGCTGACTGGTAGTGGCAGTATGTGAAATGACGTCAAAAATAGAGGGTAAAAATAAGTATTATGTTTCCAAGTGTAGACTGTGTTATGTAATAATGTTTTATAACTGTCTTATTTCCTTTTCTCCATGTTATAGAACTGTGCTTTAAAACATGTTACAAAGTGTCGACCTGGCTTTAAAATAGTAAATTGAATTCAAACACTGGATTGTGGAATCTACTAATGTTGTCGATAAGGGTGCGTCGAATGTACTTACGTCACGTCATCTTGTTCAGATTTAATTCTAATTTTATTTATCTTTTAGTGACAATTAAGTATTCAGATTACGAAAAATTGAAAAAAGCCTTGAAATGATTCTACTTCAATACTTTGCATTTTAATTATTTATTTTAATTTGTAGGTAAGGACGATATGCAAATGTGTGAATTGTCGTTAGAAGAAACTGGATTAACACGTAAACGTGGAGCTGAGATTTTGGAAAACGAGTTTAACAAAGAATGGGAAAAAAACGGTGGTTCCCATTATATCCGTCCAGCTGACAGAAAATAAGCATATCAACTATTTGTCAACATTTTTATGGCATTGATTTTTTTGCCAGTGATAAGTAGGATATTTTTCAAAAAGTACTTTGAAGGAACCTACGTTAAATGTTGATTAGTACAGAAAAAAAGGTTAACAAAATTAAAGTATTGTTTTTCGCTTTATACAGTATTAAAAAGGGAAGCTATATGTATGTATATCTATGAAATTTATTTAAATATAAATTTATTTAATTCAATCTTGTTTTTTACACCCCCACGAAATAATAATCCTCGTCCACCGGCGAAATCATCCAGAAATGCTTGCACCTTGAACAAAAAAAAGTATTTATTAACATCTTTTAACCACAATAGTTTTATATGGCAAATAGCAACTACAATTTTGGTCTACTCAGAAAACAACACGTGAATAACAACATTGTAACTTAAAACTCGTGTAAGTACATACCTAACCATTTGCATAATACAAGACTACACGTAACAACCTGTTCTCATCCAGAAAATTGAATAATCACAGAGCCTATTATAAATTCATGAAATATTCAAAACATTTGATTTGCATAATAGCAAGGATTGTCAATCAATGTTTACGTAATAGGAAAGTAGTAGTTTAAAAGTCATACTAATAGAGGGTTTCCAAGTGACGTCATACCGCGCCATTTTGTGAGCTGATCAAGGACAACCTTCAGAAAGATGGATGGAAATAGCATTTTTTACTGATTTAAATATAAATCGAGAACAAAAGTCAATTGGTTGTGGTAAATGTGTGTATCGGTTCGATACTATAATGATTTAAAAGTGTAAATAAGCAATTGTTAAGAATGTATATTGTTTTATTTCTAGTAGGTTATATGTGAAGGTTGTCAGTCATAATGACTCACTTGGAAAAGGTTTATTGTAACTGTAATTATTTTGAATCAATATCAGTATCTTCAGATTTCCATTAACCGAGATGCTAATTATCCTTGTGGACATCCTCTGGTTGTGAGCAGTTCCGACATCCCCATTTTGGATATTGTGAGGTCTCCACCTCTTCAGTTTAATGTTTTTTGTCAAAAGCTCCTTGCATGTCTAAAAAAATTGAAGAACGTGTCACGGGACACACTTTAGTTCCTTTTAAACAATAATCAAACTTTTTGAATCAATAAATAAATACACATATATTAATATAAGAATTTATATTACTCTGGATGAAACTTCATTTAACAATCCATATATAATCGATTATTTCTAATCGATCAACAATCGATTATTATCAATTATCATCAATGATTTTTTAACCTCAATCTATTAATGATCGATTGTAACCAATCCTTCATCAAGAATCGATTAATAACCGATTGTATATAATCGATGAATATTCGAATATTTCCAATCGATTAAAAGTCGATTGTTTCCAATCGATAATTATCAATTGATCAATAATCGATTATTTTTGATCATTATTAATCAATCTATAATCGATTATTATTGATCGATTATCATTAAGTTGTAGTTATAGAGTAGTAGATGATTTAAAATCTTCCCAGCATTTTTTTTTATTTAAAACGGACGTGCGTAACTGTAAGGTATATCTCCTAATCGATTATCAACAATCGATTATCATACTATTATATTATCAACCTTTGTGTGAAATTTAAACCCGAGACATCGATATTTGGCGGCATTATAGTTTTCTCTATCCTATGAATCGCTGCTTCGTAAACACATAACGCAGCAACGCAACGGTCAGATCTTTCGCGCCGCGACCCCCGTTTGCTCCAACCTAACGTGAAGAACGAAAGTTCTAATAAAGTTCTAAAAAAGATCAATCTTGCATAAAATTATGGAAATAATAGTGAAAAATGTATCCGAATAAATTCAAGTATATCACCAGCACTGCGAATACCAGCTTTGCATATAATTTTCTGGTTCAGTGGTAGAATGCTCGCATGCCACGCGGGCGGCCCGGGTTCGATTCCCGGCCGAAGCATATGAATCGCTGCTTCGTAAACGTGAGAGAGAGGGGCTCGTAACGTAACGTTACGGTCAGATCTTTTGAAAATTACCCCCTGTCGCTCCGCTCCAACCTAACGTAAAGAACTAAAGTTCTAAGACGGTGCTTCCCAGAATCCCACCATCCTCTCTCTTATCTGTACTGCAGATAGCGCCTTCCATCCAAAAACTCTCGATCTAAGGCACCTTGTATATTCTCCTTCGGCTGTATCAGTGAAGTCTTCGTAGATTTGCCAGCCTGCTGATTTGAATGGAAAGGTAGTCTTTGGTTTTAATATAATTGTCAACAGTTTTGAGAACAAACGGTGTTCGTCTAATTGGTCTTAAGGATTTCACGGTTGTTGTGTTTTTTTTTGTGACGAAGCTGACTATTGTTTCTGCTTCCGGTATATAGTGTAAGCTGCTTCGACACAGTTGTTATCACAAACTAGCTTCTAAGGAAGAGCATGCATACAATTGACATATATATAGAGGAACCTATCTGAGCGCAAATACAAAAATGGGTACAAAGCCAACATAGACTTCATTGGAGGAACACTCCGAAACAGGTACACAGCAAAACCTTCATAGGTGACACATGTGCAAAGCGGGCCAAAGAACTACTGAATATCAGCAGGAATAAGCTAAGAATTATTGCAGGTTATCTAACAGGTCATACCCCGTTAAAAGTTCACCTGCATAAAATGGGGTTATATAACGGGGACCTCAGCTGCAGACTATGTGGCATGGAGAACGAGACCGTGACCCATATCTTGTCTGACTGTGAGGCACTGCACTCGAGGAGACGGGCAATCTTCGGAGAGGCCAATGTGCCACCTGAAGTATATGGCACACATCCAATGGACCTATACCGTCTACTCGAAGGTACGGGGATAACTGGATGGGTGGACTAAATATGGGAGCAGAGTACAATAAGCCAATAGGCTGCAGTGCTCCCGGCATCTGAACGGCTCCCAAAATGGAAAAAAAAACCTATCTGTCGATTGTGCATGTAAGAGGAGGATACAGCCTCACAGATTATCTCCAAATGTGAAACACTGTCTCATTGAAGATAGAGACTCCTGGGACTGGGAAGTTTTTTCAAGAAGGACCTAGTGAAAATACTGTTAAACCTGATAAGGGTTATTACTGATCTCTTCACATAAACGGTACAACCAAAAGCACAAAAAGGCTGAAGTGCACAGTTTTCAAAGCCTCTGACTGGTGATGCTGAATCAATCAATTAATAGCCCCTTAATTTTAGCCTTCCGTTACTACAAATGTGCCTAGTCCTAAGTACTGCTTTCTCTTGAAGGTCTGTAACCTTCGTAAGGATGTAGTTTCTCGGATGGGGCGGGGCTGAGAAAAAACATACACCGACATTTCTATTATGGGGCTCGAATCGTGCTCAGCTTATCATGAATGTATATGTACAAATAAAACCTGACAACGATTGACCATGCCTCCTTTGAGAAGTATAGCTTCCTTATTATTGATTCTCTGCTTATTTGGTAACAATTCTCATTAATTCTTTTGTATTTTCTATTGTTTGCCGATCAAAACGTTCCATTATCAACTTAGCTTGTAATATTTTATAAGCTTTGATATCCTAATTCAGTTTCGGTTGAAACAGCAATTAAATCCGTTTTGTCGTCATGTATATATATTTTGCTGTAATTATTCAAAGCGATTAAGGTCTTCAATCTAGTTTCCTCTGTTCTCTCTCCTAACCGTCCACGTGTTAGTATGTGTACTCGAATATACACACAACATGTACAGGATTTACCTACACAATAATTGATATCGACCACCAATACCATATTATCTATTATCAAATTAATTAGATTTTGTTGTCTCGCAAAATTCTGTGGTTGTGTTGAACACAACGTAACATGAAATTGTATTACATTGGGCAATGTGCATGAAATAAATATTGACTATATATAGCTTTAAACCAAGATTATTTAGGTCCTAAGCTGGAGGAGACTATGTAACGTTGTTTGGAGACGGTCAGCTGTTACGTCTAGAGATGGATATCTTTACAGTAATGATTTTGAGTGTGTCTACAGTGCGTATGCTATCTGTCCTTACGCTGAGGTCACGCGTAATTTTTGAGAGCGGGAGGGAATATAAAATTAAAGAATAATTTTCTCATTTAACATTAACAGTAACGCATATCTTTAGTGTTTGTGTTAATCTTCAGTATACACAAAACTACGTCCTATTTATCAATTTCTCCCACACTTTCTATAGCTACTGAAGCAGTTCTATACGAGGCAAGTCAAAACAAATATAAAAAAATGACACAAAGAAGTTGTTTTTTGGTACACCCTAGTTTTTTAAACGTTTTGAGCGTCCTTATTACCCGTGTTGAAAAGTATGCAGGTGTTTATAGTTAACAAAAAATTCTACTGTCAGCTGTCAACACATATCGGATGTAGAGGTAGCACCCTTTGTAACTTTCAAATGGGTAGTTAGATTCCATCCAAACTTTGATGGGTTTTGTGTTTAGTGATCAGAAAAATTAATCTTGCGAAAAAGCACACAATATATACCTATTGTGGGTGTACCTTCAAATACAGGGATACTCTCAGCTTCAGTTGAAATCCTCAATATAGTGTTCTACAGATGTAGAATACGAACAGGTTTATAGGGAAGTGCAGCTGCTGGAAAGTTGGCATGAATTGTTCAACTGCCACGACTATTCATGCTCAAATTGAGCATCGGTTAAGGATGAGGCTCTGTCCCACATGTCGATCGAAATAAGAAATAGGTGAGGATAGTTCCTTTGAAGATGACTCCGACGGAGAAAAGGTACATCGGCTCGGTGAAATTTCCGATTAGGGGTAGAGTACTCCCAGCGAAATAAACCGACGTTAAATAAGCGAATAAAAAAACTTGATTTTGCCTACTCCATCAAACTTTCAGATGTCATTTGTCGCATACCTCAACAGTCTTTTATATTAGATGGAATAATATTTTCCGTACGACGTACCGATTTCGAGCTGCAAGCAATAACTAAAAAAAATGTCAACTTCGTGATTTATTTGCTCTCAAAAGGTACGCTCACCTCTCGAGATAGTGCAAACTCAGAATACACGTATTTAGGAACAAATGAAGGTATTAAAATCGTTTCTAGCTTGTTAGAAACTGATACCTCGATAAATTCCAATTTGACTAATCGCTTTGCTTCGCAGCTTGATCCATACTACTTGAACTATAATCCCTGTCAAGTTTACTCTAAATCTACGAGATCTGTAATGTTAATATCATCAAGTTTAACAATAAAAAACTATGCAAAGTGAAGTAATGATAAATGAATAACTAATGAATAAAATTGATACAAAATATATTCCTATTATTATTCCTGCTCTATTAACTTTTACTACGGAAGACGTAACGAGTTTCTGAAATCTAGACCGCTAAGGAAATTGGTAGGCTCTAAGTGATTTCAGTCCTAAAGCTCCCCTGCCCTAATTCCGACCTACTCTAAGAGATCTCATTGCTAGGTCAAACCGTTGTGTCGTCTATTTTTTTGTTCTTTTTTTAGTTTTCAGCCGCCTCTGTATCCCCTCTATTCCTGGATGAAATCATTCCTCCGCAACGCTGCCACGTATACCGATAAGGTATTATTTGGGAAATTTTCGAGTAGGTATTAACTTTTCTACAAGTATAATAAATACGAGAAACATCAAGTTTGTCATAATAAGCCTTTAATTTTAAGCATTTTGCTGATATTACTGATTTATCAATAGTATAGTTTAAATAAATATTGTAAGGATTCAAGCAAATAGAACCAACGTTGATAATTATGGATTTTTTTCCTTAATAACAATACTGTATACATTTTTTAATAATTCGTGCAGTGGGATAATTATCAGTATAAGTTTTTCGGGAATTCCCGATATTCCTGCTTGCAACATTGTATTTCTTCGTCATCTATCGGTAGCGACGACCGGCAGTCCTGCGCACGTTCGCAGGATAACGTTATCAAAGTTATGGCGTCAACACCGGGTCCAAATATGCCCAAGTAGTGACTAGTAGAACTTCGTTCCGAAATGAACCCTTATCAATAACACCGATTTTAGTGAAAATTTGCCCGTGAAAAATACATAAAGTGACCAAAAAGCTGTAAGGATTTAATTATCGAAGGTATAGTGATAGTGGAAAGGGTTAAAACCACATCCTTCAAGGATCTAGTACCGCATGATGTCGCTGTTAAGTGTTACAGGTAATTTTATTAAAGTATACATTGCTGGCAATCATAATAAGCGTCAATAACATTTTAGACTAGGTTAGAAAATTAATTTTAGCGCTAAAATGACCTTTTGAACTAGGATTTTTTTGTCTATGATAACGGATCAATATTTAAATTTCGCATTTTATGTTTTTTGCTTTTGAACAAAGATGAAAAGATCAAATGAAGACTCGGAGATATTTCATTAATATTTTTTATAAAATAGAATGAAATTTTGTATTTTTGTGTTTTAGTTGAGGTTGATGACAGCAAATGTCAATTTTCAGGACGGCCTAGGTTACCGACCTCAGTCTCGCAAATGTTATTTTTAGAACAACACCTGATTTACCTGGATTGATAGGGTTCATTACTTTTTACCATTTGTACTGTAATAAATCGAATACGTGACTTGGAAAATTATAATAGGCAATTTATCAAAATATTGCTGACGTTTTACTGATTGTCCCATTATATATTGCCCTATTTTAACTACTTATATTTTCTAAGTGGTTGACATTAATGTTAATTCAAATGTCTTAGAGTGGACTCCAAATTCATCTGAATTAACAGCTCCCGATATTTTTTGGTATGGATACATTATACAAATTTGAATGGAAGAATTCTTCTTTGAAAAGTGTTTAATAGAAATTAACTTTCCAGTAATCACAAAATTACGTCATTTTTATTTGTTTCTTTCGCATTTTATGTACAAGGCAAATGCACTGAAGTCAACCAATCAAAAATAGCATAAAGAAGTTGTTTTTCCTGTTTTTTTATATTTTTTGTTTGTTTGTACCAGCCATGCTGTACGCGAAAACTATGGAGGTCTTTTTAGTTGAAGGTATCTTATAGTTGTCAAAAAATACTACTGTCAGCTGTCAACTCATACCGGGTGTTACTAAGTATTGAGCCACCCAGTAACTTTTTAATGAGTAATTGGATTTTATTCAAATTTTAATGGGAAGTGTTAAAGCCAATTCAGAATTCTTTAACATCCAACACCAATATGGTATACACTTATCATTAATATTAGTCCTCCTTGTCCGATTGTTTTTGTTTGTTTTTCTTCATTATTATTTTTCATATATTTCTCCTATCTTCGTCATTGTGTTGACAACTGACACTAGTATTTTTTGACAACTGTAAGATTTGAAATGCCACAAACTAAAAACAACTCCGTTTGTTATGGTTAGATTGGCAGTATTTGTTTTTAATAAAACTCTCCGTTACACGACGCGAAATTTATCGAATGCAATCAATCATCATCATGTATGGTATTTTAGGGAGGTATAATCAGAAATAAAACTATAAACAATGTAATCTAGCACAACTAAAATACCAAAAATTCTGATCAATATTTATTTTTGTATCCATCAGTAATCGATAAACTATCGGAATTTGATACAGTGCATGATAACTTCCCGTTGATATTAATTACTCAACTTTATGCATTATTACGCCACCTTGTGCAGTACACATTCATTTTATTCGGTGATAATTTTTGGAACCTGATAAACAAAACATCCTGTAATATGTAGGTGAAGCGGAAAAGTCGATCTAATCCCTTATCGATATTTTTTAATACGTTACAACACGACTGATTTCAGTTGATTATACCTGTTGCGAATAAAGCGTATATTTTTTAACTACCTGTTTTGTAGAGCATTTTTTAAATCGATATTTCACTAACATCGTAGTAAATTATTTAAAACGTTAATCACGTCTATTGTGTACTTCAATACTGCCAATTAGGAATTATTTTTGAAATTTTTACCTACTTTTTTAATGAAACGTGCTATCTTGAATAGGCTGCAATTACTGTAAGTTTCATTTCAGCAATAAATGAAAGGAGCAATCAACCTTTTTAAAATGAAATTTAAATTTTGCGTCAAAAAGGCCAGAATAGTAGTGGCGCTTACGCTTTCGTAAACACTTAACAGCTTGCAAGTTAAAAGATTATTTTGATACATAATTTCAATTATTTTAAGCGCTAGTTTAACCTTGGTCACGACTAGATCGCAACTGGCACGCCTTCAAAGGGTGGTCAGTTTGGGGGCATTTGGCTGCATGAGGACTACACCAACTGTTGCGATGGAAGTGATCCTTGGTCTTCGGCCTCTTCACCATGTGATCGAGGCTGAGGCGGGGAGGGCTTTTCTGCGCTTGAAACGGCTGGTATACGTGCGAAGAAGGGAAGAGTGCAGGCAGCAGCAGGGGCTGGAATTTACTCCAGGAATCCAAGAACACAAGTTTGTGTACCATTGGGTGATGGTGTATCTGCATATCAGGCCGAGATTTATGCTATCTTGGAATGTGCGCAGATAAACCTAGACAGAGGTTATGTGGATCGACGCATACCCATATACTCCGACAGTCAGGCAGCAATTGAAGCCCTGAGTGGGTATACCAGCAACTCAGGACTTGCTAACGAATGTCGAGAACGACTTGCTAATCTTGCAAGGCGGAACGTGGTGCGGCTAGAATGGATTCCAGCCCACTCTGGTTTTGAAGGCAACGAGATGGCGGATGCACTGGCTGCGGAAGGGGCGGCAGCTCCTTTCTGCGGCCCGGGCCCGACCCTGGGCCTAATAAAACAAAAAATACGCAAGGAGACGACGAAGTGGCTGAGGAATCAGCACCTCGCTCATTGGAATGCTCTGCAGGGTCCTAGACAATCCAAACTTCTACTGAAGGGATGGACTGATGGACACGCCAGGGCAGCTACTGAGCTACCAAGGAGTAGGCTAAGGAAGATAGCAGGACTCCTAAAAGGGCACTGCTGTATGAGGAAACACCTCCACCACTTAGGAGTAGAGGAAAGTTCCCTATGTAGGGGTTGCGGCATGACTGACGAAACGTCAGTCCATGTTCTCTTAGAGTGTCCACACTGGACTGTACTACGCAGGCGAATCTTCGGAGTCCCTGTTATGGCCCCTGGAGACACAAGCAGACATCCATTGAAAAAGGTTGTGGCCTTTATTGAAGGGCTCGGCTTCATGGATGTCTAGGTAGCAGGAATGGTACAATGGGCCCGCCAGTGGCCTCAGTGCCGGAACCTTGGCTTGAGTTGTCCAGGACAAGGCTCACCTGCACATTTAGTAGTAGTAGTAGTTGAGCGCTAGTTATGCAGATAGTGTGCGCTTCCAAACTGGTACAAACTCCGAACAGGATATTTGTTAACATACCAGTAAAAAAAAAGTTATAAATGCGTGGCTAGCTTGCAAAAAGATATCTAGTAACTGTGTCTTATGATTTGAGTTAATATTATGTTTAAACTACTGATATATACAAACTTTTACATGAATATTACAATATTTCGAAATTTCCAGCTTCACCAAGTCGATCATTGTAAAATTTGAATTATGGAGGTGATAAAATCTTGTTCCATAGTAAACGTTTCTTTGTCGCACTTTCGACGATACAAAAATGAAATTCTTAATGGTTTACAACGAGAAAATATCACATAAGCAATGTAGAATCATCTAAGCAATGAAAGTTCGAACGATGTCAAAGCCAAAATGTGTTGGAAGCTAAGATACCAAATTGATATTGCTTAGAATCTCTGTATCTTATACCAAACTACTATTTCTTAAGCCGCCTTTACACGAGGCCAGTAGGTTACTTGGAGCAGGTAACCTGAGGCAAGTTACTGTACTGGGGACTTGCCGTTGACCCTGTCCACACAACGTCAGCTGTGAGCGAGCCAGTGTTTAGGTAAGTTGTATTAAAAATGGCAGAAAGTGCATCTTCTGTGTTATCTTATGATGACGTACAAGAATTGACGCGAAATCTTATACTGGAATTTGTGAGTGAATCTAGTGAGATATTATTGGAAGAACTGGAAAAGAAAAAACTATGGGTGAGAGAGTGGCTTAACAGGAACCCGTCGTGGATCTGTAAAGCTACTAACAGAACTGCGTAATGTACAGTTCAGAAAACTGGTCCCATAAGCAAGGCCGGTCCTTGTTAAGTTCCAAAAACTCAATTGTCATCTCTTCGGCTCAACGTGTTGTATTAGTACAGTATTACACAAATATATAAAATGTTAACAATTTAAACAATGAACAAACATCTAATAAATCACTGTTTGTCACCAATTCGCTCACTTGCTCGTCAATGAGTGGTCCACACAGCGTCAGTGCAAGGCAGGCTGTGTGGCAGATACTGTCTTCGAGTAGTGGGGGTGCAGGTTGTCTACTCCCCTCGTGAAAGTCGACCTGCCAGGCAGGTTGACAGGCAACTGTCCTGTGATTTACAAGCGTGGTCGTCCACACGGGGCAGGTTACTTGCTTCAGGTTACCTGCTCTCAGTAATCTGCCCACCTCGTGTAAACGCGGCTTTAGTGACTATCATTATGCATATTCTCACCTTTTCATTGCAGACATAAATCACTGCTACTACTATGCGAGATGTTAATAATTTTACTGACTGAAACCAATCATATTACATTTTAGGTTTACCTATTGCAGCATCTTGCTTAATCTTCAACCAAAACCTTCTGTAGAAATAAAACTGTTTCCTAATAACAAGTTTGGATGAAATTGGGATATAAGAATAAGTTTGAGAGTCACCGACAAGTTATAGGAACTAGAAAACAACGTGCCAGACCAGTAAGGGGCCAAATATACTAGAATTGGGATTAGTAGCATAAAAGTAGTATTCCGTAGTAAAAAACACAAATAGTTGTAACAAAATATAGTTAGGAGACCCTCACTATTTTTGAGTGCAAAAAATGTTTTGGATATTGAGTATAGATAGAGTAGGCTAGAACCTTAGTATTGTTTCTATAGTTGATTTTCACAAACAAGGAAGTGGTTAACGTTCAGCCGTGCTGGATGTGAATTTACAAAGACCCCTTGTGTACCTATCAAAACATTATTATATCTCGTGAACGGACTAATTTTCTGTTAGAGATGAGCAAAACAAGACTAAGACTCGGATAGTCCTTGGATTGGTCTTGCTTATTCAGTCTTGGTCTTACTCAAATCGTCCGGCCTTGGACTTAGAATTGGTTTTGGTCTTGCTTATTTAGTCTTGGTCTTGTTCTTGTTCATTTAGTCATGGTCTTGGTCTTCATAGTCTAAGGAGAGTCTTGCTCTTGCTTTTTCGCAAGACCAAAATCAAGACTGTAGGACCAAGACCAATTTTACTCATCACTATTTCCAGCTTGCAGTCTTGGATCTCATCATACTTGTATAAATGATATTCACCATATTATCCAATGACAGAAAGTCTGTCCAGGATGCCGATTCTCGTGCCAGGGAACAGCACTTCCTGAGAGAGGAGATCTTTTGTAATCAAACGAAATAAATACCAAAAATGTGTTCTCTTGGGGAGCACTGTTTCCTGTCCCGAGAATTCTCCCCCCGGGGAGTAATAAAATTATCTATTAGTGGCTTTGAATATAAACAGAATCCTGAAACCTTTCGAGGGAAATATGAAATGAAGTTTTAAAAAGCTTATTTCGTAGGTCGAATTAGATAGATTTATCTGAGTACCTGAGTAGTATATTTATTACAATATTTCAAGAAACATTTTAAATTTAGAGCGGTGAGATCATCATTATGCATAATTTTTCCGCGATGCTAAATTTGAGTAACGTGCTTCAAATGGATAAGGTGTAGGAAAATTTATTGCGACCACTTATACAGGGTGGACCGGCGAAATTTTTTTTTATGTCTCAATCATTTTGAGCTGAGTTTATATGCATGGAGCTTCAAACTACCAAATGCAAATGGGATGTAAATTCTTTATTATCCCACCGTACTCGATATCAACATATTTCAAAGTACATGTTTGTTGATACAGGGTGGCTCAATAAACAAAGCAAAAAGTCAGCCATTTCCCGCGTTTTCATATACTGAAAAGGTTTTGAAGTCAGTTACGAATCCTAAGTATAGTCAAATGCAGACTTATCATGAGGGTCATACGATTCAAGAAAGACATACTCACCGTTTTTGTTTTCTTTTATTGCGTTTAATCATAACTTCCAAATAAAATCCGTAAGATGAATAAGACAGAAGCAATTTTTACGGGAGAAAAAAGGATATGTATTTAGTTTTCAGCGATTCTAAAAAGTCTTTCACTAGCGAAGATTTTATTTAAATGTCAGTTATGTCAATTTGAATAATAAGAAGCAATTTTCCGGTATTTTGCATCCTCAAGCAAAAAAAGGTACTTAATCTGATAGATTATTTCGAGAATGTATGAAAAATTGGAAATTCATCAACCAATGTACAGGAAACATCAATCATCATTTTTTTCTCCGGGTATATTTGTAATCTCACATTTTGGTAACCACTGTGTCTTCTGGGACATATGGTTATTGACCTTCGAACCCGCACCATAAGAGCGCTTTTGCCTATAGCGGAACATAGTTTCTGATAATGAAACTGTCATTGGTGGTTCAAGCTCACCAAAGATGTGCTCTGCTCTGCTCAATTACGCGTTTAACATGTTATTATGTTGGATGTTATCTCTAGAGTCCTACAATAAATATAAATATATTATGTATTCTTTTAAAGCTAGTTATATAACATAACTTATGATCGCAAATTAATGTTTCTCGAGTGGAACTTATATAACAAGCACAAATGAACGCGCCCAGTTTATCTGAAAGAAGAGTGAATACCGTGAAATTAAATTGCTATACACTGGAAGTTTTGATATTTTAAATAATGAGGAGTGTCTGTATAAAAAAAAATTTATATTGCGAGGAGAATTTCATGGAAAATTAAGTTCAGAAATCTGCTGATTCATTTAAAAGTTGGTATGACAAATACAAAATTGAGTGCATTGCCGAAAAATACATAGAAACGAATAATACATAGTCGATGTCTATACCTCAAGACTTCCTTAACCACCCAAGTAATAAAAATTGATATATAAAAGTTATAAACACCTTTATAAAATCATGTTTGGAAGTTAAATGGTGCCTTAAAATGTGAAATAAGCATATATACAGAGGTTATTCAGCTGTTATAACTCTAAATAGGCCCACGCTAGGCAACCATTTCATAAGGGTATTACGAGCAACTGCATTATAACTGTTCTATAGTACTTCTATGATATTCTTATAAAGGTTTGAAATACCCTTTATACGACGTTTATATATCCTAACCTCCAAGCCGCAGTAGTTATGGACACTCTTATAAAGTTACTGTTTAAGGACCACATAAAGGTAATTTAGAAGTTAATATACCATTTATATGACGTTAACACCTACATCATCTGAAACAAGATTTTCAGAAGAAACCGTAATACTTATATAACTTTAATATTGATAAATAATAGAAACATCAATTATGTATTTAAAACTAATGCAACTGTCAATCTGCTTAGCCAATTTAAGTAGGTATGGCGTCTATAGCACACTACTACATTATCTTAACTTCGGCGATATTGAAAAGGGACACTGGAGTTCCTGAAAACTGGCATGCGAAGCAAATTTTACTGTGAAAATAGATTACGGTACCTCTAAAAAACACAACGCGCCCGTTATTTTATCAAAAATAAAAAAATTCTGAAGCATTAATTTATTTGACAATGTTTCTTTAAAAGCGATAATTACAGTCTTCCAGACAAAACTAATTTCTTTGAGTAGAGCAACTTATTTCAGTACATAATTGTTATAAAATTGTTCAGAATTATTCATTTTCAACCAAAATTGAATTGTAGCATATCACTCGCAATTAGATTGCAATATGGCGGTAATGGGTATGAGAAAATGCAAACTGCGAGTTCAATAGTTTTATGAGAGGAATTTAAGAGCATATATGACTTTATTAACTCCTTAATATGGATAGTTTGATAAATGTATCTATTTTTCGATATATTTCGATTTATTTGCCGGTTATTGTCAAGTATGACATAGTTATACATTTTGTATTAATACAATGTCTATAATAGCAAAATACTTTTCGTTAATATGTAAAATTTTCTGTAGTCTATATTTTATCTCTTCCTCTTGTCTCTGGTGACACTTTATTTATTATTTTCAAAGTTATTATATGTATCTATCTGGGGAATTAACTTAACGTTTGACAACACTGTTTTTTCTAACCGGCATCAGCCGCCACTTGGTTTCTCCTCCGTCAAGAGCAGTGGAAACTGGAGTTAGTCCTTACTAAGTCTACTCTCTTATTTCTCTGAAAGGGGATATAATCGTTCCATTATAGTGGTTAAAACTACTATTTTTCAAATTGTAGGTGGAACATCTTTGACATATTCTAAAACCGTTTTTATTGGATTATCAATCCCGTTATGCCAATATTCCCCCGAATCAATTGTTTTTACACTTATATAGGTGGTGTTTGTGAAAAAAAACTTGGATCCTTCGGTAACGCTGCACTTGACAATCGGTTATTAACAATATTTAAGAGTTCTTTTAGAGCAGTATTCTTCTACCTATGCCGTACTTACTGCCCACGATTTTAATTTCGTTCTGAACTGATAGTTTAACTAAAACTTGACATCATTTGAATTTTACCTTTTACCTTGCGTTTTCTTAATATTTTTCCGCATTTTTTTGGAATCTCACTCATGATGGCAATGTACTAATTGAAAAGCACTTATAGAATTTTTCAAGTTTAGGTTAAACTTGTTATATAGCACCGCTATCGAGCTAAAATATTTTATAAAAGTATCACATGTGCCTCTCTAAATAACTGTCAGAAAACGACATCTGATCCCGTGGAGTTTATCAACGCTATTTTGCTTAAATCATTAAACTATTATATAAATCGATTATATTAACGTTTACAGAGTATACTATAAAGTATGTACTTAAAAGTGTAGAAAATATGCTTCTATATTGCTTAATGGTCATCATAGGAAGTTGTATAAACCAGTTAAAAACCTGTTATATAGAGATCTTCTAATTATGTTCTAAGATCGCTTTTATCACAATATAATAGAACTAACTAATATAAGCAAATTGGTATTTCAGAGTTGTCTAATAAACCAAAAAAGCTTTCCATGAAACCGTTATAAACCACTAACATAACATTTTGGTAATTAAACGGTTACCAACATGTTACTTGGACATCCAATATAGATTTATTACTCACACACTAGAAAACAGAGTCCATTCTCACTGTACTCAGTTAGTTGAGGGCGCCCTATATACGCTTGTGTAAGCCTATCTGGTTACTTCTGTTTGGTGTGTACTTTATGGTAAAATATATTTTTTCCTAAGATCAGTTACGGTCGTGGCAATTTATCATCAATCTCGTCACATTTCCTATAATGGTTTTCGACAACGTTTTGATCGATTATGTAATTTTTCTCTCTGAGTACATTTTGTCATATCACATTTATCTTGTGACTTTAAGAGGTTTCCCTAAATACGATTAAAGAATAATTACTTTTAAACGGAGAGGATTCTTTTTTTTTCAAATTTGTTTATACAGGGTGGGGCAATCTTCTGGAGAGTGTGTATTAGAGTGCTATATTTTTGTAACGCTCTCGGTGAGATCTTTTCGATTCTTAAGCAAAATATAGTACGTTCCATTTGAAAAAATGTAAGTTTGTGCTGCTACGTGGTTTTGGAACACCCTGTAGAATCGAAAGTATTTTCAAAATGTGCCCCCAGTAACTGTATTAGCTCACAAAAAACTATGAAGTTCTATCTCTCACCACAACAATGTAATCCTCCGATGTCAGAAGATTGCCCCACCCTGTATAGACGCGTACATGTGTAAGCTATAGGTACTCCACCTGGGTGCTTATTCTCAACCTAGAGATGTGAGCGTTCCTACGAGAAAATCCGCCATTGTTCCATTGAAATTTTATAAGACGTATTCTCGGCGATTCCCGTCCTATAAAATTTTGGTAGAAGAGGAACAATTTTGTTCTCCTTCTTTGAAGCACACGAAACTAATATTTTCATGCGAATCGCATGCGCATAACGTATTTTACATTGATATGTCATGAATCAGAAGTAAACCGGCCCGTTTGCAAATCTTCATGTTCCTTCATGAACTGCACTAATACATATTTTTGCGCAGAACTGATTGAAGGTTTCCGGTCCATTTGTATTTTATATTATATCTACGATTTGGATTAAAATATAAAATGACATCTATCAAGATATGACGTTTTCTTGTTACTCTTATTAGGCCTGGTCTTTCCAAGTACGAATAAAATGGCCAATAACTAACTGGAAAATAAGTTTATTAGGAAGTCTTATTTAACAAATAAAGTGTAAATGTCTTTCAAACTGACTTTAACCATTGATTTATTATTCGGTGAATTAGCATAATAAAAATATTTATTTCAACGTTGGCTGCAATGAAATTACAATGACTAACTTCATAATATGTGTGGAGAAAGATAGTTTCATGCACAATGTGTATGTAATAGACAATGATAAACAATTGCTATGTTCCTCGGACGCGTTGTAAGTTGCAAAATAGATTTTAGGTTAGCTGTCACCTGCTGACATGCTTGACAGCACTGAAATCAGGGTTTCTTGTAAATATTTGAATAATTGTTGAAATTGTGTATTTCCAACGAAAGAATCAAAATAGTAACAACAATAATAAACGGAAGCCTGCAGTAAACTCCACTGAATCGGAAGTGAGGATGTTGATTGAAGCTGTTTCAATGCACATACGTATTGTGAAAAACATGAATTCTTTATCATCCCATCTTTCAAAGTGGTCAATACGTTCTCTAACGGTATATGGGTGACGTTCTGGGTTTACAAAATCTACAATTTCTTGTATCTCTTGTTCTTCTAGTTCCTCGACATCATTGAAAACATCCATTTCAAAATAAATGTGACCTTTTTTATTTAAATTAGGTTAGAATCTCAATTCGTGGATAATCGGCGTCGGTCGGCTGTTATTCACAACCCGAACAATTTTATTTCGAACTTATACCTCCTAATAACTTAACTGTAGAATAATGCTATATATTCTGTGAATATAAATTATCCAATATTGGAAAGACGAATCTAGTGCTTATTTGATAAATATATTTTATACGCAACTTTATTCAGACTTGGAAAGACCGGGCCTTAAACTACTATTTGAGCAAATGGTCTACCACATACATTTCAATTCATTGAAAACATACGGCAACAATGTCCAAGTATTTCGCATGGCCCATAATGCAGTTCTAAATTTCAAGAGAGCTAGGAACGTTCCTAATCGTGTGATAGAATACTCACTTCTCTCAACTATGTTCTATCGATGAGAATAAGAGTCCTGGAAGCAAGAAAATCAAGGTAACGTCCTTACGTTCATGTGTATTCTTCACTCCGTTTCCTTTCTATTCTGTTTGTTGTTATCGTGTGTGTCCCTTGTAAACATGGGTAAAAGCTCAAGAAGATGTGTTGTTGTGGCCAATTTGTTATCATCCTTCTGGATATTTCATTCAATAACATTCTACTGGCTGACAAAACAGGTTATTCTCGCATCATTGGTATAGTAAGCTGGAAAAAGGAATAAATATATAAGCTTACTGCAGCTTTTATTTAAATAAAAAATTAATTAAAAATCAAACATATTTATTCATTACATTTTACAGTTCAAAATATATTAAAAGCTTGTGGCGAAGTTTATCTGTGTGAATTATATATTATACAAACTGAGTAACAAACATTGCATGCGAGTAAACAAGTAGAATTTGAATAATTCCGTGCCAGATTTCACCACAACTGTATAAACATTTTGTATTTTTTTAACCGTCGGAAAAAAATTATGAAACCGTAAAATAGAAAAAAATCATCACGAAGACAATAACACCTACTTTAACTTCGTTTTAACAAAAAGTGTTTTCGTTAGTCGCAACAATTGGTATAATGTAATTCAAAAAATATTAAATTCACCCACTCTGTTCGGGATTTGAAGTGTTTTGTCGCTCGCATTCTTTTTTAATAAATTTAACCATTATTCTTTTCGTTATGATGCTCTGTCTAATTGTCACACCAACGCAGTTGACAAACCCATAATTTTATCGCAATAAAAAACACATTTTTTGCTTTTGTTGTGATACTTTGCGCAGTTATTTTATTTAGTTACCGAGGACGTAATGTGGATAAAAATAGAGATTGGGTTATACCAAATAAAATAAATCTACCGAAAACATGAACAACTTTTGACGTTTATATTGTTATGAAAATGCCAAAAAATATTCTACTTCAAGGTTAAATTATTGAAAAGCTTGTTCACTGCTATATTCCCTCTCACCCTGATAATAATAATAACAATAAAGGCTTTTATTGACTGCATATAATACAAAAAAGGGAACAGTAATCGGTATAACCATAGTGGCAGCCAAAAGGCAAAGTTCATATATCTACAGAGCACACAACGAGTTCTCTGGAGGCTTTTTTTGGTAATTTGCAACCGAATGACATATCTTTCGATTTAGATAGAAAGAAAGAAGTTATTGGATAATTCTATCCCCATTTATTTTGAAATTTGCATCTTCAACTTCAGTTTCTGAAAACTATAAATACTGTTGTAGCGTAAAAATGTGTTTTTATGTATTTTAAATATTTATAAAATTTGGAAGTGTGAATTGAAAATGATAGTAGACCCAAAGTAGACCCTTGAGGCACTCCTCTAGTAATTTGTAAAGCATGAGATGAATGTATTCTCACCCAAGCTAACTTTCTGTGATCTTAATTATTCTAAATTATTATTTCTATTGATATTGATATTGAACTAGTTGACAAGCTGTTAATTGAGCTCACTAGACAAATTGCACATTGTAAACTATTTGAGAGTAAAATTGAAGCCCGGTCTTTATTATGCTGCGCTGGTACTGGGCGAGTGAGCTCGGTCGTGAAGACTTGCATGATTGATCGCCTAGTACTCTTCAAATAGAAACGCGAGTACTTACACTTTGGTCAGTTTAGAACTTGCTTGTTTTACCAGTAATTAATTATTTATTAAGGTTTACCCGATTCCTGGAATTTTGAGGCGACCACAAAATTATTAAAAACTGATAAATGAGGTTCACGAGCTGATTGAGATATTTTGTTGCACCAGTAATAAGAATTTCATACTGTGAAGCCAGAAAGTTCTGTAAGACTTCAATTCCAATTAGAAAACTTCCAGTTGACTTAAAATACTGTATTGTTTATAATCTACAATATTGAGATTTTATGTTTAATCTTGTTAAATACTAAAATTTTCCCAAACTGGCTTACGTTGAATTTAAACTAGGCTAACCATTAATGAAGCTAAATTTATCGACGATCGCATAAACTAATCATAAGTTCCGCTATCCCTGACAATTTTAAAATCGATTTTCAAACGAAGGGTTAGTGGAAAAGAAAATAGGCCAGTTTTTAGATCTCAGATTTGTTTGAAAACAATTTTATGCATGTCTGACGCCGAAAAAAAAAATTAACGGATATTTATTTTTTTCGTATTCATCGTATGAAGAATACACCACAAGGCACATACAGAAGATAATTGGAAATTTAAATACATTATAAATAAGAAACAACTCCTTAACATGAGAAATATATTTAGAATAAAAGAGCGAGCTTGGGAGCTCTGTATAGTTAATGGAATTTCGATGTTCCAGGTTTTGTCGATAAGGGATGGATCCAAGGAAATACAGTAGGGGAAATATTTCATACCCTAACCTTCCTGTCAGTTTTCTTCTCTTCTATCATTAATGTAATATTTTAACAAATATTTTCAAACTCTATTTTATATTATTTTCAGATCATGTTGACTCAACTTTGTTCCAGTGTCAATATTTCTGTATTGTTATTATAATTATCCTGCATCCAACAGTTAATTTTGTTTCGTTCCATAAGACGTATAATAACCAGTATGACACGGAAACACAGAAAGTACGCTCAATAATTATTGGAAAAGACAACTTTATTAAATGTATTTTATGATTGATATCCAGTGGGATAGAAATACAGTATTTTCTGGTTACTTTTGACAGGCTATCTAATAAAGATTTATTACATCTCAGGATAGCTAATAATAAACGATGAATATTGGTCTTTGTACACAATTCCCAGCAGTGTTCTCATGTATAAGATATCGTTCAGGTGGCAATCTAGGGTTGTTTCAGCTTTAACATTTTATTTTCACGAGACACGTCTTGAAAAAGGATCTGGGACGTACAGCAGTATAAAAAAAGCCACTACTTCTCAACTCGTTTGTATCGTTATTTCAATTCATTATTATTACCTAAATACTTGGTTGAAATCATGTTTAAAACTCGTCGTGACGAAAACGAAAGAAAAACTATTGCAATTGCACCCACAACAATAGTAGTTTACCTAACTAGTGCGGAAAGTGATACTTTTTCGCACGCAATTGCAGATGGCCGAACGACGCTTCAGCGGAGTTCGGCCAGCAGCCGCGTGCGGAAAGGACATTTGACGCACGTGTTAGGTATACTATTTTTTCTATTAGCATGCGGGAAAGGGCCCAAAAGTTAAACTATGGAGACATTATACCATGGCCTTTAAAAGATTACTGAAAAAAAAAACGGTTTTTTGTATTGAAAATTATAGCAGAGTTTTAATAAATTTCTTCATTTTTCAGAAATTTGGTAAACTACAACCATACAATCCGTATCTGTAAGAATTTGAAGGGTGGGTGACCCCCACAGCACCACAATTGGCCCATTGTGCATCCTTCTGAGGTTCAGACTTCCTTCTGGCTCGTCATCCAGCCTACTTGTTTGAAGTAGGCGATAACGTTGCCGGAAGTGAAGTCCCTCATGCTGGCTTGTGTTAGCCTGTACTCGCCGAATACGGAAAACCTAAATTGAGAGAGTGTCGGACATTCACAAAGAATGTGTTCGACAGTCTCATCTTCCTGTTCACATCCTCTACAGAGTGAAGTGTCAGACAGACCCAGTCTGTAGAGGTGTTTTCGTAGGTGGCAGTGACCGGTCAGAATACCCGTGGCTGTCCGAAGGTTCTGTCTGTTCATAGTCACGTATTTTTTGGGTACTTTGCTGTCCGGATACTGCAGCAGTTCCTTGGCAAGCCTGCAACCTTCTGCATCGTCCCATCTACCCTTAAACTTATCAAGGGAGTGTTCCTTTATTAGGTCAATCATGTATGTATGTGTGTGTTTTGGGGTGACATTCACTGAGACCTAAAAGATCTATTGTGCCCCCTTACTTCTACTCAGTTTCTGAGAAGAGTCTCAGAAACTAGTAGTTCCTTTAGTCCTATTTCCCGGAGAAATTTTAGGATGTCTGCAGGCTTCAACTTAGGCAAATGTTCCTCTTCTATCCAGTAATCTCCTAGGTGCTGTGCTCTAGGATTCTGAAGTGCTGTGCAGTTGGAAAGTATGTGGATGGAGGTTTCTTCTTCCATTCCACAAAATCTGCATTCTTCTTCCTCCACTATTTTGAGCTTTTTCAGGTGCCCATTCAGGCGACAATGTCCCGTTAGGATCCCTGTTAAAACTCTTAGCGCAGTTTTACTTTGACTTATGCATTCTTTTGATCTCAACAGGTTGTAGTCACCCAGAAGAGTATTTGATTGTATAAGCCCTACTAGATCTTTCCAATGGTCAGATCTTCTCTTTTTCTCGGCTTTACTTATTTCCTCCAATATTACATTGGGGCTGATTCCGCAAAAGGGATCAGGACCCCAGAAAGTTATTTCAGTCCCCCTCTTTGCTAGTTCATCTGCTATTTTATCTCCTTCTATTCCAGTGTGTTCTGGAATCCATAGTAAGGTGACTATGTTGTTCTCGCCTAGTTCATTGAGTTTGTCTAGGCATTCCCACACCATTTTGGAACTGATTACACAAGAGCTCAGTGCCTTAATGGCTGCTTGACTATCCGACATTATGATAATCCTTTGTCTTCTGTATCCTTAATCAATATTGAAGTGGGCACACTTTCTTATGGCGTGTATTTCCGCTTGAAACATACATGGGATTTTTCCCAAGCTTTCAGAGTGTTTGGTTCCTGGCCCGAACACTCCTATTCCAGTTCCTTTTATTGCTTTTGAGCCGTCTGTGTACCATTGAATGGCATTCTTTCCAAGTCTGGTAATGGTATTTGGATCCCATTCCTTCTTGTTGCTCATTTCCGTAACGAATTTCTTTGAAAAGTTATACTTTTTCATCATACCGTCTTGTGGCATGTCCCAGGTTGAATGATTTCTAAGAAGTGAGGAGGTGGTTTTTTTTAATGATTCCCTCTCTAGTTAGTCTGTATCTTGTTCTTTATGCAACACTTTCCACCACCATATGTAGAGGGGTGAGGTTGAGAATCACTTCCATGGCTGCCGTTGGGCATGTTCTCATTGCTCCTGTAATGCATATACAGGCTAGTCTTTGAATTTTGGAGAGGTTTTCTCTCGTCGTCAATAGGCTAGTTCTACTACTCCACGCAATGGCTCCATAAGTGATAATTGGTCTCACTATGGCAGTGTACATCCATCTTAGGATTTTTAGGTTACAGCCCCAGCTTCTTCCCTTCCTAGGTCAATCATAGCCGACGCCGACAGACCAATGAAAGTGCAAGGTCCCAAGAGTTTTTGGGAGGCTGCTTTCCTGGCTAGTGAGTCGGCAATGTGGTTACCTTTCGATTTACTGTGCCTCTTGATCCAGCCTAGAGTGACTTCGTTGCTGCTACAGGCTTCGATCAGGGACAGGTGACACTCCAGTACTCTATACTCCAATCTACCGGATCCTACGTCAGGTTGTATACCGGTAGAGCGTAAGCGTGTCATGGTCATCAAAATAACCTCCTTGATGTGTATGTCAAGGGGAGTGAGACTAAGGATCACCTCCATCGCTCTGGTTGGTGTGGTTCTCATGCCTCCTGTTGTATTGAGGCAATCATACAAATATATATCTTAAATATTCAAATTTCAGTATACTTCCCAAAAACTTGTGACTCTTTCCACACTAAAAAGAGTGCGGAAAAGTCGCACGCTAGGAGCAAAATATTTTTTTAAATTTACTGCAGTTTGTTTCGATTAATCCTGATTAAAGCGTGAGTGAACATAAAAAAAGTGAATTCTGAATATTCAAAACGTTTTTTCCTTTCCGTTTCACAAAGTGGCGTATGAGCGAAGCAACTGTTTTATTCAAAGTGTTTTCTTTGTTCTAGCTTGTACCTTCGCAACAATAAAAGCTTCTCGTATCAAACACGAAGCACACTACGCGAATGAATAGTTAAATTTCAACAAAACGTCAACGCTTGATATAAATGTGTTTAGAATGAGTAAAAGACAGAGAAAATAAATTCTAATGAAAAATACACGACATTAAAAATCTTTTTTTGATTAAAATTGCTGTAGTGACAAAATTATACACTATTTCAGTAGATATGTGAATATGTGACAAGGGTTACTCAATTATTAACGATTTAATACCGTCTTGAAGATTGCTAGGTGACGAGGCGACAGACGAGAACATGTTTTATATTTCTACTCCGTCTTAGAATTTTTTGTCATGTCATACAGCACAGCATATTTTTTGCCATGTAAAACGTCTCTTAGTTATACTTTTAATGAAATATAACGATACATTATTACGATTAATATAACTGGAACTTTTAATATTGCCATCTGTTTGAAAACCAAGTGGGCAGGAATTTCTGATTTCGGCATGGTAACACATTTGGAAATAAAACACTGCACACAGGATAATGAAGATTGATTAGTAGATAAGAATATAATGTGGCGGATGTCCCAAAATTCGCTATAGAATGTAGAGGACATTCACAAATACTTGAGTAGTCCAAACTGGTAAACTTTTGCAATAAAATAAATCAAAACGAACAATGAACTATTAAACGATAAATAATATGGTGTTGTTCGTAATATAAGATTTTGCGTATACTTTGATAATTTACAAGGTGATGTTCGATTAAGTGACGTTTATTAATTTGTATCTTATTGTGTGTGATGAAGATGATGATGAAGAAGAAATTACAGAGATACAGTCAGGATGGAATATGATTGAAAGATGTATAAACGCAGCAGCAAAAAAGAAAATAAGTATCGTAGAAAATATAACACAAAAGAAATGGTTTAATGAGAAATGTAAGAAGATAGTGGAAAAGAAGAAATTGTCTTGGATAAAATATGTTAGAACCAATAGTCTTGCAGATAGAGTGGAGTACGAAAAACTAAGAAAAGAAGCAAAAAAAATATTAAAAGCAGCTAAGAAGACAACAATTGAAAATTTAATCAGTGAAATAGAAAAAGAGAGCTTTAATAAAAACACCAAAGTATTTTATCGTAGAATAGATGACCAAACTAAACCATACAAAAACAAAATAAACGGAATAAAAAATGAAGTAGGAAAAATAATAGGAGAAGAAATGGAATATAAAGAAATATGGATGCAGCATTTTAAAGAGTTATTAACAGAAACGGAAGATACGGGAGAAATAGATATACAAAAAGTGGATAACGAGGAAATAATCTCGAAACCAACATTAGAAGAAATAACGGATATAATTAATAAATGTAAAAATGGAAAGGCGCCAGGTAGAGATGGAATTAATATAGAACTTATAAAATATGGAGGAGCCGAGCTGATAGGAAAAGTATATCAAATAATAAATAAAATATGGGAATATGAAGAAATGCCAGAGGAATGGAATATAGGTCATATTATAACGATACATAAAAAGGGGGATCAACAGATATGCAAGAACTACACAGGAATTACTTTACTTACCACAGTTTATAAGATAACATCAACAATTATACAAAGGAGATTACACGAGACAGGTGGGGTAGCAGGAGAATACCAATATGGGTTTAGGAAAGGAAGATCTACGACAGATGCTATACATATACTTAAACAGATCATAGAAAAGGCTAACCAATACAATCTTGATTTTGAAATTCTATTTATAGACTTCCAGCAAGCTTTCGATTCAATCCGGAGAAATCAATTAATAAAGTCATTAAAAGAATTGGGGGTATGCGATAAGCTGAGAAGATTTATAAAAATGACTTTCGCAAAAACAGTAGCGGAGATAAAAACCCAGAAAGGAACAACAAGAAAATTTTAATACGACAAAGGAGTCAAACAGGGTGATTCATTGTCAGCGACACTTTTCAATTTGGCCCTAGATTATGTATTAAAAAAGATAAGTAAAGGAAACTTGAGAACAAAGGGAGGTCAACTAATAGCATACGCTGATGATGTTGTGTGACAAAAAATAGGAAAATTATGGAAGAAATGCTAGAAGAAATAGTGAAAGAAGGAAAAAAAATTGGTCTTAAAATAAATGAGGATAAAACAAAGCTATTGAGAATCAAAAAGAAGTATGAATATAGGAATATTAAGATTGGAAATTATAATTTTCAAGAGGTAGATAAAATAAAATACTTGGGTATAACAATATCTAATGACGGACACAAAGGAACCGAAATAAAAGAAAGAATAGCAGCCACAAATAGAGCATTCCATACCAATAAAAAGCTGTTAAGAAGCAAACTAATAAGTTAGAAGACGACAATGAGGGTATATAAAACAATTATAAGACCTGTATTCATGTATGGATCAGAAACGTTAACAATGACGAAAAAACATCAGGAAGATTTGAGAATACAAGAGCGTAAGATATTGAGAATGATATTAGGAATGAAAAAAGTTGGAGATGAATATAAAAAACGAACAAACGTAGAATTGGCACATGAAATAGGAAAAGATATAGTGCAAAAAATTAAGGAACAGAGGATAAAATGGTTGGGACACATATGGAGGGCAGGTACAAAGTCAACAATATTTGCAATGATGGAATGGAAACCTTGTGATAAGTGGAGGAGAGGAAGACCTAAAGCTACGTAGTTACAGGAAGTTATAACTGACCTCAATAGCATAGGAATAAGGCAGTGGAAGGAAAAAACAAAAGATAGGAAGAAATGGCGTCAGATTGCCGAAAAAATATAAGGAAATGAAGGAAGAAAAGGGGATTGATCCACCCCAAAAAAAGGATTTAGAGAGCTTTTTAAAGCGGCGCTACCCCCTCGGGGGTGTTAAGCCAATATGTATGTATGTATGTGTGTGATGAAATGGATAAAGTGAACATAACTATCTGAGCACAATCAATGAGAAAAGTATCAATAACATTAGGAAAATTATGTGTAATCTATTTGAACAAGTCACGATTTTTTTCTTACATATTTATTTAAATTAAAGTTTTGCTACCTGGAACGTAAGCTACTGACTGACTGACATATTGGTACAAGTGACGGATGATATCCGAGGTGCTGTTGACAATATGCGCATTTTTAGATATAGCAGGAGCTTTTGACAATACTCCTCATGAGGCTGTCAAAAGAGCATGAAAAAAAAGGAGATGTAGACAGTACAACATCCAAACGGATGGAACTGCTCACCACTAGAGTAGCAGAGACAAGGACGAGCAAAGACATTGTCTCCATCTTTACAACCAGAGGATATTTGCAGAAAGGAGTGGCAGCCTCATTGATGTTGAGCCTAATGCACTCATGATTTTTGTGCACTTCTTAAGTATGGGTCACAAAAAACAGTCAGCCCCGATAATTGGCAGTATTCACTATAAAAAAATTCAGTTAAATCGGGCTACCTGTAAACTTTGTTTTCGAACAATTGGATGAAAATTTTGCATTTCAATGAGCTTTACTGTAGACGAAAAGTGTAATATCAAAAATAAATTGAAACCTTTTCATATTCTTCTACATGACCCAACTACGGATTTTAAATACAAATTTTAATCAATCTAGTAGCATACTTGGCTACTATTATTTGCTCAAAATACAAATAAAGCTTTATAGAAATTTGCCAATTACTAGTTTTGAATATCCGTAGAATATTCGACCTCGGTATGAACGGATTATATTTGAATAACTCTGGAAATAAAAATAAACCTCAAAAAGCTTTTATTGATCGTTTCTTTCAAAAATGTTCAATTTATGCATAGTGTAAATGAAAGTAGTGCCTGATACTTCTTGAACTAGTGGGGCAGCGGATATAGTTAGTGATATGGTATTTAATTCCAAGTATAACTTATTATTTATTGACCATAAAGATTAAATAAAAGGAGAACATAGTTTATGGAAGAGTGAAAAAGTAACTGGTGAGTAGTAAATATCAATAACATGGAAACTAGATGGCGCCAGCGTAGGAAAAGATGCTGTAGAAGGAGTTAAATACGCCGAGTTCCCAGATAAGTTAAAATTATAATCTGGATCTATCCAGTGTCTTGCATCTGTCTTTTTTGTTCAATGGTTCAATGTAAATAAAAATTGAGCTTGAGTTAGGAGGCATTTTTATTTCATACTGTCTGGTAGATTTGGTTTACTGACTTTATTTTGAGTCCGGTAACCGGTAAGTGAACTATTACGGTATCAGAGCCGGGGTTGTCAATTTATTTACATGCATTTATATCGATGTTATGTCACAGATTATAAAGAGAACAGATAGGAAAGCTTGACAGAGAACAGTAAAAGAGAGAGAGATGTGTGGACATACCCATTTAAATGCCCATCGTCGTATGTCGACTCCGTTCGGGCTGCTTCGCGAAATTTCTCAACAGGGCTGTCAATTTGCTTAATATTTCCTTTAATTTACGATCATGGGTCAAATATATTATGAGCATTTTTTTAAGTGTGATAGTTATACAGATACAAATATTCGATAATTACTTGTTTTAAATCAATTTTATTACCATTAAAAGAATTATAAAATTAAAAAGATTATAATGTATAAAAGTCATACCATAAATATATACTTTTATCACAAACCATATCCTTGGCAACCATGCACAATAACTAACCTAACCTAATCAAAACGCCATTACATGCTCAAAATCACTTGTAATCTGTGCTCAAAATTCATATCGCCATTTTTGTTTGCTTCATTGTTTGAAGGTGTTCAATCGGCGATATTAATTGTGTTATTTGACTAATCGATTGTGCGTTGTGGTAATATTAACTATAAAAATATAGTGGTATAGACTATAATTCTTATAAAATAAATAAACATCACGGCGAAGTGTATTGTTCATACAGAGACTGTCCAAATAAATTTTATTCGGAAAGAAAAATAAAGTTCTTTTGATTTCCATGGATGAGAGTATATACCTAATTTAATATCCCGGCCTATGATATAAGAAATTTTAAACTTTCTGATATTAACTTTGGTGCTACAAATTATTATCAAAATTCTCCCTTGTATAGGTGTATATTGTATTCCCTTTGATAATAAATAAATTGAGAATTATTTGTACTTTAAAATTTGGTTGATTTTTGTGATTATTGGTGTTATCTATAAATGTATTTATTAATTAATCTCCCAAGAGTAATGACTATAACAAATCATAAGAATGTACATATATGTATTAAATAAATACATAAATATATATTCGATTATGATTATTGTTTTGATTCATGGCGCAGTTTTAAAGATTTAATGGAAACTTCCAAAAAAACTAGATCCGGCACTAGAAATTGTTATTGTCCCCGAGTCAACATTGCAATATGGTAAGAAATTCAGAAAATATTTTAAACTGGCAACATCGCGGCCATACCGAGTTAGAGGTCCAAAGTCATTGAAGACGGAGCTGAAAATCATTTGATGTTTTACCGGGATTCGTATATGTTCTTTTTATAATCTGTGGCTATGTGGTAGTGTGATATTGATAAAAAAATGCACATAATAATGTCAAATACTGACGTTATTGAAATAATAAGACGTAAGAATGGAAAATTCAGTTTTTATTACAGTATGAAATAAACTAAATCAACCAAACAGTGTGAAACAAAATAAGTTACGTAATACATCCGATAAGTCTTTTACAGAACTTTTTTCGACTTGACTTATCGGACGTAAATTACTATATGGTATATTATAAGACGTCTCATTTTGTTTTCAAAACTTTACAAAATGGAACATCTACTTATGACAGTTGTACAAACAAACAAACAGAACTCAGAGCCAGATGCCGCAAATGCAATACGCATATATACAGATGGTTCAAAAAATTCAAACAGAACTGGCTGGTATCTCAATTGCCACAAAAGAACTAACCAGAAGAGGAATTTCTGGCAAAAACATAACAATCTGCACTGATAGTAGACAAGCCCTATTAGCCTTGAACAGACAACGTATTATATTGAGGCTAGTACAAGAGTGCCACCAAGATTTAGCTGACGCTTCGGCAGATGACAATATTATCCTGAGGTGGGTTAAAGGGTCCGACAGGCGTAAGGAAAATCGCATTGCCGATTCTTCAGCCAGGGAAGCCGCTGGACTAAAAATTCTAGGACCCAGTGACACCTACGGCCTAACGACTTCGACAATTGCGGAACTAGCCAAACGTTACACCCATACTCAATCCCTTAAGAGATAGGATGGAATCAAAGGATGCAGTCTTGCCAGGATCACCCTGGGCGACCCTGGGAAGCTGGCGCCGAAGAAATATTTGACGATGACCAGGAAAAACCTACGTTTAACAGTAGGATTTCTGACTGGCCACTGTCAACTAAGGAAACACCTCCATACTATGGGGCTAGTGGAAACACCCCTATGCAGGATGTGTGAACAGGAAGATGAAACTGTCAGGCATGTCTTATGCGAGTGTCCGGAGTTATCGTCAATAAGAGAGTGTGTGTTCGGTGAGTCCTGTCCTACACCTGCCGATACAAAGGAGATGTCTCCTAGTGACCTGTTAACCTTCCTGAGAAGGACAGGATGGACGATGACCCAGGAGGACAACTCCTTGGGAGGATGTACAATGGGTCACATGTGGGCCTACACTCACCCTCCCTACTCTACAGATACAGATATGACAGTTGTATGATCCGCATTCATGGTTTTGATTCATCTAAACTTAAAAAATACATTAAGCTTTAAAAAATGTATTCATTATCTCGTGAGCATTTTGTGGCTTTTCAATTATTCATCACTAGATGTATCAATTGAAACAAACGTAAACTCAAATAATAATCAGCTGCGTGAAACTTGATCAATTTTTTTTTGTTTCAGTAAAGAAAGCTCGTTACGTTGGAATCCAAGGTAAATATATGTTTATTTATTTTAAAACCATGATTATCAACATCAATAGCACAACTAGAAACAAACACACATCAAATGTAAGTCCCCAAAAATTGTTTTTTATTGAAAGTCGTCTATCAGATTATGGTGATTACACATCAAGATAATACGCATACAATAAATGAAAAAGTAAAGCTCCGCACGACCAATTTGGGGTTCGTAAAGGGATGACGCTTAATTTGTATAACAGACCTTTCCCCAACACGATTGGATGACGTTACAGAATATTATATTATATTAGATTAGATTAGATTAGATTTAATGGGGTGGCTGATTGGCCTGTTACACTGTGACCTTTACAGATCTATTGTGGTTCTTTAAATCCTAATTATTGTTGCTTTCGTTTATTTGGGCTTCAAGCACTTGTGCGTGACGCCTCAGTCGTCACGACTTTTGAGCAAATCGAACACGATTTTTTTGGATGCTCAAAAACACCTGACATGTGCCAATGCCAATGAATTTCCTGTGTTGTTAGAAGAACAGCTTTCAATTATAATGTTTCTGATAATAAAATTTTGTATATTTAGATATTTTTAGTAAGGTTTAAATCGTAATCGGCACAATTTTAACTTTTAAATAAACGTCAAACCGGACAAACGTCAAACTTAATGTCCGTGGCTTGAAGCTCATACTTGTTGGTATGTGCTTGAGGGGCAAGGGGAAGGTAAGACTAGGCGTCACGCCCGGTAATAAACGAACGGAATTCAGTCACTACGAGCTGCTATCAGCAGCCAAAAGTAGATAATCGAAAACGCTTTATATTTCATCACATCAGTCTGCTATATATTTTGGCAAGTGTCCTTTTATGACCTTAATGTCTTTGTCATGGTGACATTTCCGCTGTTGCTACTGCTACTCCGCAAATGGGTATCGATCTAATGAATAGAATTGAAGGGCCCTGTCTGCCTTTTCATCCACTTTATGATCCCATGCCCTGGTACCCAGGTTACCTGGATCCTGGAAAGGTCTGCAAGTGCATTTAAAATCCAAAAGCAATCCCTTACGTTTGTTCAGCCATCCTTTGCCGCTACGTCATACATTGTCCATCTTGATGTCTCATTCATGAAATGGGTGAGACGCAATTTTGACGTCATTAACGTATTTCTTAACAAATGTCGACGTAAATTTTATTTGTCACTTTTGACAGCTCAGTTGTCATTGATTATAATTTTGAGGTTAAGTGTAAAATAACATTCAACTAATATAAGACAAACGTGAAACAGCAGAATACGTCACCGATTATGACGTAACGGCAAAGGATAGCTGAACAAGCTCTAGCTTAGAATGGACATAATATGTGGAATCTTTACTGCAACCTGCTTTCTTTTCCGCTTGGGAATTTGTAACATCCTCAGATAGGCGTATTGGCTTTTAACCTACAATTCCGGCTTCTACACCTCATACATATTTACCAGTCCTCTCTACTTGGAACGTATTTGACACAATATACTAGATTGGTTTGGCTTTTCATCAAAAGATATGTTTTACTTGATCAAGTTGACTTACAGAAGAGCCAGGTTCACCAGCAATTCCGGAGGAAAAGCTGATTGCTACAAAAAAGAGTAAAATAAGTTTCTATTCAAAACTGAATTAGTGACACTTTGACCGGACATAAGTATCAATAAGTCAAGAAAGGAAATGTTTTTTTCAAATAAATCAAAAACCATAAAATACTACAACCTAGAATTGTAACTCCTATGTTGTTAGCAGTGACTACTGTTTTAACTACCATCTGAAGTTTGGCCGCAGGAACTATAAAATTCAGCGGGAATTTTAAATATCAAGTTGATGGAGAATTTTATGTTTTTGAAAAATAAATCAACTGTTCACCTAAAGAACACAAAATTCAGCTGCTTATAAAAATATATAAATTATAGCTGATAATATTTCGCCAAATCTTATTTATTTCTAAAAAACTTGTGCAGCAGAGTAAGACTTGAAGCAACATATTGTAACATTTTTACAGAAGGTAAAGTTTGCAATATATAATTTGTGTGTCTAGGAAAAAGTATATGGTGAACGACGAATACTTTAAATAAAAAGACTTTGGGGAATTAAATATTCATTTAGTGATAATAACATTTTTAACACACATACCTATACATAACACACAACATACTACCTAAATAGATTATTTCCCAATATTCTGCTATTTTCATTCCTAAAATATAAGTATTTTGTGTTGTTTTTTTATCCATGTGGTCTAGCATCTAGTTCTCAACAATTCAACAAGGAGGGTTACGTATGAAGTACCTATACTCATTTCTATAGTGTCTTCTCCTTTGAAAGCGTTTTTTTAGAACAAAATTTGATATAGCTGCTTTCATTATTGGATCAACAAATGTTGAATCCTTGTTAGTATCCATGAATTTTGGAAATTTCATATCATCTTCTTTCGAAATAGTATTAGGTTACTTTGTTACACCATAAAAGGAGAATCCTAATTATTAATTAACCTATATACTTGAACCTAATATTAAATTTAGGTAATTACCTGGAATTAATAAAGTGAGAACAGCTTTTCTATTCAGCCTCTTTTTCCTGGTACTCTACAGTCATCACTAAAGTGTCTAAACGGGAATTTTGGTACCTATATTTGCTTCGAAGGCATGCAGTGTAACTCCACATTATTAATATTTCTCAGCCAGGAGTAAAATACTTCAGGTTCACGTTTTGCAAACCGATGTTAAGCATTCGTTTTGTCTCAACAAAACGGAACACAACAAAGTTTTTTACGTGGTTTGTTTATTTTTCCTTCCATTTTGACATCTTGACATTACGATTGTTGATGATCAGTGCTCCCTGCAGTTTGGCCGCATCGTAACTTAAAACATTCTCTCCAATCCCAGTTACAATTCTAGGTTGAAGTATTTTATGATCAAAAATAAATCTACTCATCACATTACTGACAATTTCCATTTTAGCTTATACATAGTTCATTACTCTTGTGGAGTGATGAACCTCTTCAACCTATATAGGAGGATATATTTTACTTTATACAAAATTTGTCTATGGAGGTCTAGTATAAAAATGCCCTAGACTTACTTCCAATGCGTAGTGTGCGTTACCGAGCATCGCAGAGCGGCTTAGACTATGTATTTTAACTGAAGAAAATATTTTTATGTTGCAGCACAACAATTTAATACCTACGTAACCCTCAAATTACAAAACGTCAAGTCTACAACAGTAACAGTAAAAGGAGCAGCACCATGCTGGGAACAGGATTTTTTATTGTAAGTTTTTCACAGGATTAGATAATATGTGTTTCTGGATAGCTACTCAATGAAGTTTTTAACCAAAATAGCGTATCATTGGTTATCATTGTGGTTTGATGATTTATGATTTTTTTTTCTAGTGAGACCAACAACTTAGATACAGGTTTATTAATAGAGGTCTGGAGTAAGGGAATGATCTGGGATAGAGCGATAGGATACCATTGGATACCGTTACAAACAATACAATATTCAAATGAGGTACAGTAATTTTATTTCAAATAAACCGATATTTTTATTTATATGTTGGTTCTGGTTGGTAACAGAAATTTCGCTGGATCACACAGTTTTTATACTTCCATTTTGGAGTTTGAAGGACATCCACTTGAAATAAATTTAAATATTAGTATTATTATGCAAAATAATTTGATCTATTTTTATAAAGATAATATTTTGAAGATGAAGCTTTACTTATTTACTACTTATGTATAAAATTACATTTTTCTATGATATTTTGCAATATCCGGTTTCTTGGTCTGTTTCTTGTGGATGCTGCTGCTTTTAGCTTTTCAAACATTAATAGGATTTGCTCTTCTATCTGTACTACTGTTTATGTATGTTTTAATATATCAATTTATTTTCAAACAGGAAGGAAATGGTCAATGGAGATCTTTGGAAGCTGAACTGGTAATGAGAGATGGTGAAGTCATTGGTACTAAAATGCCAACTGGTCATTCTCTTCTCCTAGATTGCCGATTTGAACTTCCATTCGGTAATTATTCAAATTTAACTTATTGTTAGATTATCTGTAAATAGCAAATAGATATAAATTAGGTTTCACTAGTGTGATTTTTGAGTCCACGTCCACGCAACAAGATACAATTGTCACTTTTAACACTCGTGTCAAATATTTGGTAATGTATCTATGTATCTGTAGAGAAGGGGAGGATGAGTTTAGGACAGCACCTAGGCCACATGTGACCTATTGTACGTTCTCCAGAGGACTTGCCCATCCTGTCCTTTCCAGAAAGGTGGACTTGTCACTAGGAGACATCTCCTTTATATCGGCAGGTGTATGCTCACCGAACACACAGTCTCTTATTGATGATAGCCCCGGGCACTCGCATAAGACATGACTGACAGTTTCGTCTTCCTCTTCGCAAATTCTGCATAGAGGTGTGTCCACTAGCCCCATTGCATGGAGGTGTTTCCTTAGTCATAGTGGCCAGCCAGAAATCCTATTGTTAAACGTAGTATTTCTACAGCGCTAGCTTCCCAGAGTCGCCCAGGGTAATCCTTGCAAAACTGCATCCCTTGATTTCACCCAATCTCTTTAAGGATTAAGCATGAGCAAATCTCTGGTTTCCAAAGAGTCCCTTGCTTCCTGTTCACCCAGAAAAAGTGATAATTTGTTGCCAATTGGCAAAATCCTAATCCACTTATAGGTTTTAAGGGAAAACAATAGTATTTGAAGAGAGTTTTCTCAGTTTCGCATCTTGGTATAATAAGCTTAGAGACGGAAATGAGCTTACACTATTTTTTTCATAATCATATTTTCAAATTTTTAAGTATATGTACAAATATTAAAGGGCTATTTTTATGTATTCTAAGATGCTGAAAATATAGAAGCTTTGGATCTTCAAAGAAAACTAGAAATGCTTAACAATAGCATGACCATGGACCAAGAAGGCAGGCTGGATAATTTCCGCAGACAAATGATATATCTTGGACACTGTGAGTAGTTTCTTCTATTATAATTGCAAATTTTCACAAATAATATGCCTTAAATTTGCATTTTTAATGCTTCAACAGCCTTATATTAACAATT
>CAJUYG010000010.1:121781-136434 GCA_910591675.1 Galerucella calmariensis | reverse complement strand
GCCGGATAAATTCTCAACAACTTTTAATCTGGTCATACTTGGAAAATTAACTATAATTGAATTGGTTCTACTAATATTAACCGCTGATGAATTTTTAAAGACGCCTATTCCCTGTGTGACGAATCCTCCAGACCAGTATCCACCAGTCGCAGAAGAATGCCACAGATACCGACCAAAAAAAATTCATGGCGTCAATATTCTCAACAAAGTCAAGAAGACGGCTGCAAAACTCCAGAATCCATTACCCATCGTGGAGCCAGTCTTCCCCCAACGCCCACGAAAAACTCCCGGATAATGGCAAGGCTTGCGCAATCCTTAGAGCCTACTAGGGCCATGACTCCTGGACGTAAACTACCCACCCCAAATCCCAACCTTAGAGGAAAGAGAAGCAGGCTGATGAAGAGGACCAGCTCAGCTGATGATTATGCGGATACCCAGATGGACAATACCTATATGAGATACGGTAAATTAATTTATATCCTATCTAGGGAATTTTTTCCAATATCAATTAATTTTTTAGGAGCTGTAAGTGCCACAGAAAATTATAATGAAGACTACAATTATGCATATCAAAGTACAGATAATTTGCCAGTAGCACAAGACATAGATGTTTATTCAGTTCCACAAGTAGCCAATGATAAGAGTGTAGCTTTCCCACAAGTTCCAACCACTATGACATTACAGAATGATTTTTACAGTAGGACTGCTCAAAATTGCGATTACAATCAAACGTATTACAACGATGATGCGTATAGGAAAAAAGGATTAAGTAAGTATGCTGCAAAAATCGTTGTCCGTTTAAAACTTTGTTTTTTTTTTGTTCTAGATGACATTAATACAAACCAGTTAATACAACAAAACACTGATAGCTTAGAATCACGTGATGATGAACTTAAAGATTCTTTCGATACGGCTGTTTCTTCGATGAATAGCTCGATGTACCAGATGAAATCGGTCTACGTCGAACCTGTCGTAGACACCGCACTCACAAATTCGACGACATACAATTTAGATATCGCACAAAAGAATATCCTGAATAGTATATCACATCCTGGGGACCATCAGGTTAGTGTAATACGTAAATTATTTGAGTTGCTTGCGTATATGAACTAGACCCACTGTAATGCCGAGGCCACACAGAGCGCTACGTACGCTATGTTCGCTTTGTTCGTGATGCATTTCATAATTAGCCATCGGTATTTTACACGTACCCGGCCACACCGACACTGGTACGATATGTCCGCTATGTTCGCGATCTAAGCCACGTCGCCCTATGTTTGATTCTCGGCTATATTCAACACATCGCGAGGGCTGCCGCGGTGATTTTTGCTTCAGTGTAGTGTGATCTGTCAAAGGAAAATGTCGTTCCTCGAACTGTTAATTGAATAAGTGCGGAAGCATGATTGGCTGTGGAACAAAAGCCTGGAATCTTATAGAAATCAATCTTCTCGCAACTGAAGTACGAGATGATGAAATTCGTCGATATCATTACTTATTTTTTCCACTCCGTGGACCCATTTTCTTTTACGTTTATTTTTGCACAACGATAACAATGAAAGCAACTTCATCGTCATCACTATCACTATCCCATGTCACCATGCTTGGTAACATCGTGAAATACAACTCAGCCTAGAGTGATTGCGAAAACACAAAAGATATACTCAAGTATGTATAGCTATTCGTATGGCCGCTGAACTTAGCGAACATCGGATACTTAGTGTCCATAGCCTCTATAGCTCTAGCATAGTGCTCTGTGTGGCCTCGGCATAACTTTCATGAAATTGAATAGGAATTAATGCGTTGGATCGAAATGTTAGGTTTTGATTTCAAATCGGTATTAAGTAAGTCTTAAACTTTGAATCGAGTGGGAATTTTAAGCGATTTTAGGCATTATTAACCAACTGACAGTGACAAGTACGGTTAGGAGCTTCTTCTGTCTGTGCTAGTGTTTAGTACTGTTGCAGACAAGAGGTTAAGATGACTTATAAATGGCACTACGTCTTCGAAAACAATTATGCTGCCTCAGCAATTGGAGTTCTGCTTTTACAATCAATTGAAACCTATAAATATTTTTACCGATATTTCAAATGAGCTGCTTTTTTCTCTATTCGTCCGTATTTCCATATTAATACTTGTCTGGAAAGCATGCTATCACCAAGTATCGAGCTCTATGGTTTAAATTGCTTAAAACTACTGATTAAAATAATTTCGCACTATGTTTTAGGTGAACCTAGTTATCAGTGATCTAATGTAGCTTTTCTTATGTTTTCAGCACCAACAACTACAGACGCCGTTCAGAGCAATAGAAACCACGACAGCGCTTCCTAGTATAACCGTAGCTGCTCAAGTGCACAATCACAGTAGTATGGGCATTGGTACAGGTAACGGTAAAACTATTTTGAAGCAACAAAATTGCGTTGATACCAATTATTATGGTACCAATCAGCTGAATCAGTTAAATCGACTAGAAAACGATAAAGAATTACAAGATAGTTATTTAGAATCTGAAGAACCCATTGAGGAGTATATTGAAGAAGAGACTGAAGGTAGTATTAGTTACGGTAAGTGTTTCCTTGTTAAGTTGAACACAGTGTATAGATTGGTGCTTCCATTATTAAGTTATGGTATAAAATCGGTATATTAAGCTTATTTTGAAGTAGACTTAGATCTATCTCACTAACTGAACAGCCTTTGTGAAGTTGATAATGTATTGTAAGCTACCCTATTTATAACAATTCTCTATAGGTACTAAATAGCTAGATTGTAATTTGAAAAGATGAGTAGGTAATTGGCATATTCGACTGTGGCTTTTCTAGATCCACTGTGGTCTCCTTAATCTAGATTACATTCTCCAGGACTACTCTTTTAATGTAGGCAATCTGCATCGAGACCAAATCTATTATATCGCTCTGGAGTTTTTTGCACTAGGTGACAAAATATGCACATGGCTTCGCCTGTACACCCAATCAGCCTTGCGTGATATTTCTCATCTTAATAGAGATTTCTGTGCCACTCTGTGCCTTTGTGTTCCAGTGAATGACATTTATGTGTTTTGACTGGCCATTTTATCAGCCTTTTCGCTACTCTCTTGACCCAGCTAACGTGACCTTGCAACGCTCTACGACTGCGCTAAAGGCACGGACACAATCCCATACTAGCTGAGAATTGACCTCTTTTGAATCAAGTGCCTCCAGTGCAACTTGGCTGTCTGTGAAAATGGCTCTTCTATGCAGTCGATTTCGCTTGAAAAGCTGTAACTTGTTTGGATCGGAGCCTTGCAGCCAACCGAATAAAGCTATTTCTTATACTCTTCTCTACCTTGGAATTTTTTGATACAACTTTTCTTGTAGCCGTTGCGTGAATAGGTTGCCCCATTTAGTCATCCGCTTTCAGCTCCTTGATAAGCTTTCGATATTTTGTTGAATTTGAAGCAGTCTGTGCGTTACAGATCTGCCTTCGTTTCGTATAAAAATGTGTATTGCTGGTAGATTCAGCAGGACCTCCGTCGCATACGTAAGAGTAGTTTCCATCGCCTCCATACAGATAAGCAAGTCCTATGAATATACTTGCAGTATATTTGTCCACCACAACGCTGATTCTTAGGCTATTATTGGTCTAACAAACCTTGAGTATAGCCATTGGATAATTTTTGTGTTAAAGCCTCAGTGCTTTCCACACATTCTTGTGCATCTGCCAAGACCAGTGGCAGCTTTCTGAAAGTGAAGTTTTATGAAAACCTTCATTGGTAAAGTTGTCACGGATATTTCGAACTCCTCAAGAGATTTGGTCGATGGGTTAGCTCATTTTAATTACCTTTTGACCTCTTATATTTCATTTGATAAATCTCGATGATTTTAGTTTCCATTATTTTCAGGTCAAAACGCAGTAAACAAAGCAATAAATCTCGATTCCCCAATGTCTGTGATACGCGTAGAAAATCGAGAAGAAAACGGCAGTAATGAACCACATATGATGCGTAGTAGAGAGCCGTCACAAGCGAGTGTCATAATTGACCCGTACCACCCGGCGGCAGTAGCTGCGATGCAAAGAGCACAACAATCTGGCTCTGGATCCAGGAGATCTTCAGCGGAGCAATCTTACCAGGTAATAAATGAATCTTACGCAACCGACATTCATTTGTAAGAGCATAATAAAATCTTAGTGCTACTGCTACTACTCGGTGAACAATGTACTATTTTTGCATTTTTGTCTTTGATTTTAATAAGATTTTCAATACAGTTATTCCTCTGTTCTTCTCTTTGTTGATATTCTCTATTATGTTTTTAGAATTATGACGATCCGTATTTGAACTACCAACGTAAAAACGGAACAGATCCTAATATTATTACCGGTCGTCGGTTGTCTGTAAGGCGATCACCCACCACCCAAGAGCACGACGATGTATTAGAGAAGGAACCTCTTCCTGAAGTACCGAAGGAGGTGAGATTGGAAAAATGTCCTAATATCGTTGAGTGATATCACTCAACGTTAATATGTAGTTTGTAAGTATAAAATGACGAAATATGAGAACCCCTTTTGTTCGCAGATACATGAAGAAACCAGTTTGGTTGTTCCCGTAGTGATTGAAGAGGAATTGAAAGAGCAAAGACCTCAAATCACTGCACAACAGAGGTGGTTGTGGGCCTACAACAAGATCATCATGCAGCTAGATGTGAGTAGATTTTTATTCCATTTCATGATTTCAGAGAACATTTTCAATAAGCGGTTATAGCTTGATATAATTCAAACAAGAAAAAACAGAAAAATATCAAAAAGGAAAGTATAATTGATTCTTTTTAAAGTGGCGATTTTGCGAGGTAGTGTATCGTAGCGTGATCTAGCGGTGAGTGGCTAAAGTAGGGAAATTGGAATTTTGTTGTAATATTGAGTGGAAAACATTATTTAGACTCAACGCAATCCTGCAAAATAAAGTGACAAAGTGGTAAGAAAATAAATTTTTCTGCTTCCACATTTTATTCGTATCAATAGTTATGTAGGAGCTGTACTGACAGTACATTAAAGTAATGTGATGAAATCTATTGAGATTAGACATTAAGATACAAGTTAAAATACAATAGGAATGCAGCATACCAACATTCTATGAGTACAATGAACAATTTTTTCATAAAATCTGCGATAATTTACAAAAATATAATATTCAATCTTTGACTGTCTTGGTTTTTCTCGAAATGCCCAGTTTAACATTCAGTTACACTTGGCAATATCGCACATCAATTAGAAATCCGCATTCCTAGGTTAGTGAAATCTAGATGGCGGCACACGACACACACATTACTTTTAACGACGCCCATTTTTCTACTTTAAACCTACTTTCGACACTCATCGTTAGATCGCGCCATAATATTTACACTCTCCCGCAAAATGGTGGTCTTTATACTAATCAATAAATAGACCGTTTTAACGGAAGACATCTTGTGGTTGCGGTGACTGTTATTTTCAATCACATTACCTTTTGTTAATTACTTTATGAAAAATATAAAACAATATACACTGTCATCAAATAATCAAATATTCAGTCACAACAACAAGCAATACAAAAGAGAAAAAATATACCGTTGCCGTAGCATTAGGTACACCTGTCCAAGTTCTAAGTTACAGTTTTCCTTTTAAAATTACAGTTAGCGTCTATTAGTTCTTCCAAAAGCGATAGATGGACAGTGGTCCTTGCAATCACAAGATGTCTTCTAGAACAACGGTCTAGTGGTCTTAAACTACTTAAACTTATCTTTTTTTATCAAAAACAAAATTTTTGTTCACTCTATTTGTACAAAATTATGAGGTACACACTTTATATTCAAACAAAATATCATAAAATGAGTTTTCGAATTACTTGGATTATTTAACATGTTCTCAATTTACAAACTATTTAATATCTCAGAGGTTATTGATTGTACAATTAACTTATCACATTTATAAATTTAATACAAAAGCGTACTTACTCGTTAATTATTCAAAAATATATAATAAAGTCGATATTTCAGTTACTCATTATTTTTAAGCTCAATGTGGTTGATTGTTTCATAGATATTCTGAATAACTTATTTTAATCGTCTTGGCCTTGAAAAATATTCTGCAAGATTGATATTTTTTCAATAAAAAACCTTAAACATAACTTTAATACATTTAAGTGCAAAGAATGGTCTCCAAAATACATTTCAATGGGTACCTCTGTAGTTGTAAATCTTTCCGCACTTAAATTTATTGTACATTGGTAGAGACATTGCATTTTACGAAACCAAAATTATTACGAGCATCGAGCAAAACAAACCTGTCTGCACGGTAACCTGTTGCTCTCTGCAGACATCGAGCTCACGGCATTTTTCACTTTCTTATGCTGTATAGAAATCCAGCAAACAAACCGAAAAAAAAAAACAGTTTGAGTTTGGAAGTTTTTCAATTAAATGGCTATTAGCGATGTTTTCTCGGTGTCGAAATACTTTTATCATGCTATTTTATTTGGTTGTTACTGGTAGTTCGAATCAATAATCCGTTAAGCCAGCTTTACAGTAGAGAAAGGAGGGAAAACATAAATTTTTTATTAATTAGAAAAGTTTCCCTGATCTATATTTAAAGAAAGAGAATTTAACCCAACCGAATTTAATTTTTCCAACATTGGGGAAATTTTAAAATTGATTTCAACTGAAGACTGAGTACGTAGGCAGGATCATATTGCTATAGGAAAACCTCCCAAATGCAAGCGAAAACCGTTACTATTTGAACTGTTCTTATACAAGGGTTGTCTTTTGGTTGTTGTATATAACAATATAATTGGCAAATATCAAATGTCAAAAATGAACTATCTTATTTAGTTAGCTTAACGTCAAAGCTTCAACAACTTTGCTTGAAGCTGTACCTAATTCTTAAAGTTGATAAGACAGTCGGAAAATTGAGCCGAGAAAATTTTCACGCAATAATTCAGTTGCATTAATGCCTTGCTAAGTTGGTTTCTGTTTTCGTCAACGAAACACCACATCAGCCGCTAATGTCTCGTTGGTATGGATTTCTCGTGGACGGAGTAATCTTAGCGACTGAAACAAAATTAACTCTATACGTTGAACGCTTATGAATAAAAAAAATTAAAATTGGAATGCGAAGGTTCTTGCCTGAGTGAAATTATAATATATATAATTTGGAGAAAACAAGGCAACTTCTCAGGAATTCAGTTGGGAAAGCAGGAGCTGACAAGAGTGACAACACTGGTAATTAATGAATGTCATATTCGAATCGTTTGTTGTTGTATTTGAAAGTCGATTATTTGCAATTATTTGAGGTTATCACAGCAAAAGCGTGTTGGAATATTATCAAATTCATTTCTTTTGCAACTATTAGGCTGGCCATAGACGGACCACATGAGGCAGTCGAGCAGTCGAGCAGTCGACACGACTGCAACACGACCGCATAATGCAGTCTACTGCTTGGAGCAGCTGTGTTCGACCGCAAAATAATACTGATCCGAGTTCATTCACAAGATGAATTTCGATAAAGAAACACTGCTTCTTGTACTACACTGAAAAGTTTTTCAACTACTTGCAGCGGTCCGTGTATGGTAGGTCCGGTATCTCCGACCGCTCAGCAAACCAGTGGAATAATTCCTTCCAGAATTGGTTCCAAAGGATGCAATAGTATATTACACACCGAGGTGGGAAGAGTTTCATTTTCAGTACCCATTGTACATCCTCCCGAGGAGTTGTCCTCCTAGGTCATTGTCCATCCTGTCCTTCTCAGGAAGGTGGACAGGTCACTAGGAGACATCTCCTTTATATCGGCAGGTGTAGGCCAAGACTCACCGAACACACACTCTCTTATTGACGATAACTCCGGACACTCGAGTAAGACATGCCTGACAGTTTCATTTTCCTGTTCACACATCCTGCATAGCCCCATAGTATGAAGGTGTTTCCTCAGTTGACAGTGTCCAGTCAGAAATCCTACTGTTAAACGTAGGTTTTTCCTGGTCATTGCCAAATCTTTCTTCGGTACCAGCTTCCCAGGGTCGCCTAGGGTGATCCTGGCAAGACTGCATCCTTTGATTCCATCCCATCTCTTAAGGGATTGAGCATGGGTGTAACGTTTGGCTAGTTCCGCAATTGTCGAAGTCGTTAGGCCGTAGGTGTCACTGGGTCCTAGAATTTTTAGTCCAGCGGCTTCCCTGGCTGAAGAATCAGCAATGCGATTTCCTTTACTCCTGTCGTGCCCTTTAATCCACCTCAAGATAATATTGTTATCTGCCGAGGCGTCAGCTAAATCTTGGTGGCACTCTAGTACTAGCCTCGATATAACACGTTGTCTGTTCAAGGCTAATAGGGCTTGTCTACTATCAGTGCAGATTATTATGTTTTTGCCAGAAATTCCTCTTCTGGTTAGTTCTTTTGTGGCAATTGAGATACCAGCCAGTTCTGTTTGGACCACGCTGGTATTGTTTCCCATTCCCCACTTAATCTCTAGGCTCTCGAGTAAACTCCACATCCTGAGCCTTCTTTCATTTTTGAACCATCTGTATATATGCGTATTGCATTTGCAGCATCTGGCTCTGAAATCTGTTTTATTTGTATTTTGTAGGGTTTGTTAAATAAAAACCTGGGTTCAATTGCATCATTGGCTGCCTGCAGCAGAGGTAGCGCAGTGAGCGCTTCCTGCCATAGGCTTAACCTCAATTGGCTCACTCCTACTTCGGGGTTTACACCAGCCGTGCGCAATCGTACCATGGCCATTAACGCAACCTCCTTGACGTACAGGTCTAGAGGGGTCAGACCAGTAATTACTCCCCATGCAATTGTTCCATACGTTAACATGGGTCTTATTATTGCAGTGTAGATCCAGGTGACTACACGGGGTGACAGACCCCATGTGCGTCCCACTGTCCTCCGACACTGCTCATAAGCCACATATGCTCCTTTTGCTCTGATGATGGGAGTCCCATGAAATAAATATTATACTATTTATCAATGTGTTATATTTTCAAATATAAAAAATATTCATCTAAAATAGGTTAACGATCACATTATTTCAGAGGGTGGGAAGTCGGAGAAGGAAGTAGAGGTGTGTAATATGACACTTTCTAACCATCAATGACGTTAGTAATGGCAGCATTACATATATGATTGTGAATAAAAATGCATTTCTCTCCATAGAAATTACTTTGAAAGACAATAGCGTATAAGAGTTATCTACTGTTTTTTTTTCTAGTTTTATGTACAAAAGACAACCCTTGTATTGAACAATTATAGCAGATACTTTTCATGGGTCATGACCGCCTTCTCATAACTCACTCTATATAAAAAGTTTAGTAGCATAATAAAAATTCTGTAATTTTCACCAGTAAACAATTATGGTTATGCCTTTTAAATAATTTATCCATATTAGGTACTCTTCATTTATTGAATATCATCAAAAAATCATTCCTCTAAAGATTGAAGGTAAGTGCACGACTTTTTTTCTTTTATTAACGTGTTCATTTATTGAATGTTTCCTGGTTTCTAAATCAAGAATCACATAAGGTTCGAAAAATCTTCAAGTATTTAACGTCGCTGCTCTATGCAGTTACCTTTATTTTATTAAACACTGTTTTTGATCTCGCGAAACCCAGCTGAGAGCTGAGAGAGTGAAAAATTGATAACATAATCGATAGCTACAAAAGCGGCAGGTATAAAAGGAAAACTGAAGTTTAGTAACCGTATTAATTAAATAGTAACCATTACAAAGAACATAGTGAATATATTTTATTATTCATTATATTATTATTTTTAAATTATTCTTTACTGGTTATGAAAGGCTAAATAATTTTACTATTACAAGAAATACATGTAGGTGAGATGAATTGAGAACCAATAGTAATATTCTTCAGCGGTTTTTTATTTCAATAACAAATTATCGGGGGTAATACCACAAGAGCTCAGATTTAGCCGGAACCGGAAAAAATATCCTGCTAAATCTGAGCTCGCGTGGTATTTGGTAAGACAATCCCATGAATAAAAAACTCAATTCAATTAAACTAAATTAAATTAAATTGATTCCATATGGAGGAATGAGTTTTCTTGGTATTTTCTGGAGTTGATTTTTCAATCTCCCTTACTATTTCTGCCTTGCAAATATTTCCAAATCTCGACATACTTTTTGGAATTGTTATATGCTGTTTAATTCATTCTGTTTTTGACATTTATAATTGTCAAATTGACGTGCATTGCTTGGTAAACAGACAGTACCTAAATGCTAGGGTTGCTACGGTAACGTAATTTATCCGATATTATTATCCACTGGCAAACTCTCTTCCTTCCTATTTTGCCGACAGCAAACTACGATTTTTGTATTTACAAATGGGAATTATTATACATGAATGGGATTGTCAATATTATTTATCCACCCTTCTTTCGGTGTCTTTTTGATATGTGAGGTAGGTACTTAAGTATTTGTGTCTAGCCTAACACTCTAACTAGAACTTAATACACTACAATCACTATTATTAGACAGTCTCTTGTATCCCCTGTGGCTTAAATACCTTTAACTTTAGCAAAGTAATAGAAATCCTTGTTAGGTCACCACTCTACCTTTGGTGATTTGCACCTGATAATTTTAATATATCTAGTTCTCTATTTCTCACAAGGTTTGCTAGAAGTGTGAACGTTTGAATATGATTGCACAGTAAATAGTAAACTGTGAATACGTTAACGGAAACTAATAATACTAAAAGTAAAATTAATAAAATAATCTGATAGCCTTAAAAACAATATAAATGAACAATTTTAGCATATTCGTTGTAAAATCGTTTGATACAAGGTGTAGATAACTGTTAAAGGTGCTGGGTTGTTTGATTAATTAAAAATTAGGACGTCTTCTTGAATGAAGCGATTATGGACAATTCAACATTCTTTATTGTAGGTATAAACACCATAAAATCTCAGTACATTGATCTCTTCAATTGAAAAATTCGAAAAAATTAAACAGTTTTTGTCTTGACAATGCGTGGAATTCTATTAAATTTTTTTTACTGTCACTTATATATTCTACATAAACATACAATATGATATCAAGTAATTAAGGAATTTCTTGTGATGATAAAATGTTAAAAAGGAAATAGTTAAAACCTGCAGAAAATTTTTGTGACAAACATTAAAGTGGTGTGGTTGCAACGGTGGTTGATACATGATTCTCATCATGAATTTAGTGAGGTAGGTACCTACTACGTGATATGGCGCAAAGAAGGGATAAGTTGCGACGAAGTAAATAGTAATATTTTACTTTTTCTGTTCAAATGGCTGTGGAATTTGAACACCTAAATTAAAACAACTCCCAAGTCATTCAAGCAATACCTATAACATAAGGAAAACGCATACTTCATCATGATTTTTAAAAAGAAGACGACAGAATGGTGGTCATAAGTCAACCGTTATGTAGCCAACTTCTATTTTAGGGTATGTACGTCACATAAGAAGCTTGTCAGGAAGAAAGCTCTGAAAATAATTGATTCCCCATTCTAATTTTGTCCACCATTAACCTCAACATTGAAAAGTTTAGCACCTCATTACTATTTTTGTTAAACTAGATTTTATTTTTGATTCTTCAGTTACAAAATTTCGGTTTGTATAGTTCTTGATTTGGTTTTCAAAAAAGTTTCAGACATGTGTAAAAAAGTTGTTTAATTTATTCACATTACTTTGTATAAAATCTATTTCAATCAATATAACGTAGACAAAATATGCTGCACATTTTTTTGATTGCGGTTAATGCTGTTTAATCTGATTATAGGAATTTAGATTAGCTTTATACCCGACAAAGATCAATATTTTCAACTTTCCGGTTTATTAATTGCGTGTTCAAATATGCTGGCGACTGAAATAACTTTTCACCTGTAATAGTCGCCACACATTCCAAGTTTCTAATTACTGGACAAATGGGAATTTGCTAAAGAGGTTAAAATGAACGACCTTAGAAATTTAGAAATTCACCAGATTTAAGTATATCTTTTCATTTATTTACTTATACACGGGTAAACACCCATTTTAAATAGAATACCAGTATAGTCACACACAAAATTTGAAAATTTCATGAAAAATTTTATATCAAAATAACCTTAAAGTAGTGATGTATAAATAACAAACTAATTAATACACATACACTTAGACATGGAAAATAAATTCAGATCTACTTCGCTGCCATTATCTATAATTCTACTAATTGAAGAATGTTTATCATAATTACATCTTTGAAACATAACATCAAACTTATGAGGGCTCCTCATATAACGAGGTGGTACATAAACACCAAATTTATACAGGGTGTCCCACGACGATTAAGACAAGTAATATATCAGAATTGGCCAGTAGTAGATGATTATAATTTTGGGGGTATGAATTAGAGCAAATGCTGCAACTTTTCTTGTTATTGTATGACAGCTATCTTAATAATTGGTGAATCTAGGAAGAATCTCCATGGAGCGGAACGTTTATTTAATGAGAGATGCCCAGATCGCCTTATTATTATTTTATTATTATTATTATTACAAATAAATGAGGGCAGAGGAGCTGGCTCCTATTATGCCCAAAAAAAAAAATACAATTCAAAAGAAATACCTACTAGTAGTGAACAAACAAATGAGAGGGAGAAGAAAATTATGATTAAGCTCTAAAAGTTATTGAATAAGTAACACTGATCTAGTCTATTCTTGAATATGTTGACACTTGTTGCTGAAACAATTTCACTGTCCAAATCATTCCAAATATTGAAAATTCTGTTTGGTAAAAAGTTTTGTCTCGATCTAACCGAAAAATTTTCCTTTTTTAACTTGAACTGATGTCCTCGAAGTCTCGTGTCCGTATTTAGGGTGAAAACTGTATTTAGATCACCAAAATTATATTTAAGAATTCGAAAGGCTACAATAAGATCACCTCGCGTCCTACGCAGCTCAAACGTGGTAAGATTTGCCATGGATAATCTTTCTTCATATGAAGGTCTTACAGGTCCGAAAGCAACTCTGGTAGCCTTCCGCTGTACACTTTCCAGCAACGTTCTATCACGAGTCAAATCCGGGTACCAGACTGGGCCAGCATATTCAAGGATAGGTCTGACGTACGTAGCATACAATTTGCAGAAGCTCTGAAAAGATACTTTTGAGAAGCATTTCCTAATAAGATAAAGTCTGGTATTTGCACGTTTGGTTACTGAGAGCACATGATCGGACCATGATAGTTCACTATTCACGATAACACCCAAGTCATTATGAGAGTTTACTGTGATTACAATCTGACCGTCAATAGAATAATCAAAATGTGGGTTGTTTTTACCGACGTGAAGAACTACACATTTTTCAATGTTCAATGGGAGTAACCATTCCGAAGACCACTGATGTATTGACGTTAGGTCGTTTTGTATAGATAGATGACTTGTGATGGGATTGTCATATATTTTTGAGTAGTCGGCATATTGCGATATTTTGCTGGAAACGTGAAACGGTAAATCGCTAGTGTACACTGTAAACAAAAGTGGGCCCAAAACTGAGCCCTGCGGAACACCACTTTTAACTGGTCTTTTATGAGAAAAGGAGTCACCAACTCGGACCTTGTAGAAACGGTCCGTCAAAAAGTTTTCAATCCATAGTTTTAAGTTTCCTCTAATACCGAAATGTTCTAACTTGTACAGGAGTCTTCGCTTGGGAACCCGGTCGAAAGCCTTGGAAAAATCTAAATACACTATATCAATAGGTTCTCTATTATTCAAGAATGATGTCCAGTCATTCACACAATGAAGTAAGTTTGTAAGTGTTGACCGCCCTGGAATAAATCCATGTTGTTGTTTTGGAATAATATGTTGTTCGAGGAGAAAATCCATCATAGTCTCGGAAATAATAGATTCCATTAATTTACTGACAACGGGCAACAAACTTATTGGGCGATAATTGTGGCTATCCAGCTTATTGCCCCTCTTAAAGATAGGGGTGACAGAAGCTAGTTTCCAACTAGAAGGCAAAGAGCCATTTGTAAAGGACGATTGCATTATTAAGCATAGCGGAGTAGCGAGAGCGTCGGAACATCTTTTGAGAAAGTAGGGTGTCAAACCATCTAAGCCAGGTGAGGCGTTAGTACGTAGGTTTAGCAAATGCTGTTTGATTTTATCATTTGTGAACAGAATATTGTCAAGAGTGGCGAAAAGACGGGGGGATATGATGTCAGGCATATTGTCATTAGGAAGTTCGTTTGTAAAAACTTTTGAGAATGTCTGTGAGAGTATTTCGGAAGTCTCTTTATTTGACGAGCAAAGGCTACCGTCATCTTTTAGAAGCAGAGGAATAGCAACTTTAGATGATAGTGAGGAACGTATGTATTTAAAAACTTTTTTTGAGTTTCCGCTAGCTATAATTGATTCTTCAAAGTTGTGCCTGAGATTATCAAGTAGTACTTTGACCCGATTAGAAAAATTGCGATGGTTACTGAAATCTACAGTAAACCTTGTTTGTTTATATTTTCGCCAGAGGTGTCGCTTGTGTCTGATTAAATGTATTGCCTGGTTATTTATCCAAGGTTTTAGGTTATTTTTAGGAATTTTACGTTGGGTTGTATTCACACTAATTGTTTTACTGGTGATTTGAAGGAAGATATTCCACATTGTCGAAGGATCAATAGACAAATTCAACACAGAATGC
>CAJUYG010000010.1:104622-116781 GCA_910591675.1 Galerucella calmariensis | reverse complement strand
ATTAATTAATTAATTGTTCTAGTCTTGCGAAAAGATTTCAACCGACCACAGCTGCTATTTGTAAAAAATGGGAGGTTGATGTGGGCTGCAGTGGGTTGAATTTTATATGAAAATCATCCCCCCCACAATAAACATTTACGTGCTTCTTTACATTCTGAATAAATTTTTTGCTACTGAATGTCTGGTGAGTCAAGTTCTCGTCAGAGCACCCTGAATAATACATAAAGTGTTATTTTCATCTAGTACTTGTAGACAATTTTCGTGAATGTGAAATGCAAAAACAACAATATTTTTATAAAATTGTGTATTTCACTTTTTCCAATATAAGCAAAAAGCTAACAAACTATAAAACGTTATTGTCGTGACGACAAACTGTTGCATTAAACATCCCAGTGTACTTCCCAAACATATTTATATCCGCTACATTTCACAGCCACGTTATGTTTGGAGAGATGCCATTAAAAAAACGAACACGAGACATTAAGAACAAATGTCTAGTATGAACGAAATGAATGTGTGTATGCCTTTAAAAAGGGATTACCGCCTGCGGAAAAATACTAGGGCATAAAAAAACACGCATTACTGGAAAATATTACATTCTTCTTTAATTATGCTGAAAAATAACCCACATAATTTTGGTTTTTCTTGTGAAGTATGAAATGCAACAAGTATAAATTGAACGAGCAAGAATGCTTGGCATTTTAAGTCGTAGAATGCTATTTATTTCTTCATTCTAATATAGATGCTATTTTATTACCAACATAAAATATACAATGAAATATTTTCTGCAAGGAAATAAATAGAAATTTCATCAGAAAGATTCCTTGCATTTATCTCTCGTTGATATCCCCTTTGATCATTATTCTATTAATCTCGAAATTTATTTGGTCATTTCCGTCTTTTTCTGTAAATCCATTTCCTGAATCTTAACGATAATCTCTCATTTGCCGAGCCATTTATTCCTATCATCAGCTACAGTAGTTATGTTAGATTATGTCTTTGGTTATGTTGTCTTTTCTGAATACAGCTCGAGCAAAAACAAATAAGTGTACAGAACATTATTCATTGCCAATTAAAACAACTCTTTACTGTTCCAAAGTTCGATTTATTCTATCCTTAAAGTCCATTTCTTCGTGATCCCAAAAACTGACCCTGTCTCGCGCGACACCCACACTAATATTACTCTAGTGCGGTCTATCATATCATTTAAGCCGCATTTACACGCGGCAAGTAAGCGGGCAGGTGACTTGAAGCAGGTAGCCTGAGGCAAGTAACCTGCCTGTGTGGACGACCACGCTTGAAAATCATAGGCAAGTTGCTTGTCAACTTGCACGAGGAGTAGACCACCTGCCCCCCACCACTCGAAAACGGTACCTGCCACATAGCCTACCGTGCTCTGACGCCGTGTGGACAACTCATTGACGAGCAAGTGAGCGAATTGGTGACAAAGAGTGCTTTATTGCATGTTTGTTCATTGCTTAAATTGTTAACATTTTATATATTTCTCTCTCACTCAACGTTTTTCTTTTCCAGTTCTTCCAATAATAACTCTCCAAATCCACTAACAAATTCCAGTTTAAGATTTTGCGTCAATTCTTGTACGTGATCATAAGATTTTTGATACAACTTACTTACGCCCGGATGCCAATCTCGCTTAACTTCTCCAAACTTCATTTCAATGCACCGGTTGCGGATTTGTTAATCCGGCTGGGCAACTCGGCAACGCTGTTTTTTCTGTCAAATAACAATCAACTCACACTCAATATAATAATAATTCACGGATATTGTTTATTTTTAAAATTGCTGTTTCTTTAAAAACTTCACCTTATACAAAAAGTAGAATTGAAATTTCTTGGGTGCACATACATTCAGTTTTAAGTAGATGAAAAATTTACGAGAACTCACTTTGTTAAGACATTCTATTACACGACCTTGAGAGAGAAGAAGCAGTTCTAGCACTTAATAGGTGTGTTCTTTTTGACTGAGATCTCAGCTCACTCCAGTTAAAGTGATCTGAGATAAAGTGATGTGAGTAAGCACCAAAAAGAACGAACTACTCAATTGAAACGCGCGATCTGCCGACGCATGCTTGAATAAGAGACATAAAACATATAAATTCTTATCAGCATTTAATGATGTTATTGTGTCCATAACTATTTCTCTTTTATTTAGTCAATTGATAATTGACAAAAGAAAATTAGGCTATGTGTGTTTATATGTAAGCAAAATCAAAAATTTCTTCATCTCCTCCACTTTATTTCCGACTCAAGTCCAACTGATACCTCCTAACATCACATTCAGCATCGGTGAAGGGGAAGGAAAAGTCTCAGCTCACTGAGACTCAGTCAAAAATAACACACCTAATACTTACAGATCATTGTCATGTTCAATTTCATTTTCAATTCCAATAGGAATGTTTAAAACGGTGGGTTTGGTTAGCCGAAACCAACGAAAAATTGAAATATTGTCCTTGATGTCAAAATATTCGCTTCTCTCATAATGTCGTCGCGGGAATCCAAAATTAATTACATCTAGAATATCTTGATCGTCTTCTAGAAACAGTTGTTCTTCTAAATCCATAAGTACTTAAATCTTTATAAAATTATAGTAAAAAAGAACAAGCTGCACAACACTATCCAAAACACAATAACAAACAAAATGTTTGGTTAGAATCATAAAAAATTAGTTAATCCTGCCACTAAAACATTGAGGTAGGCGGATCTTGTAATCCAAAGCTTAAACTACTTTCTTCTTGCGGTGGATGACAAATTTTCGAACTAAGCGAGATAAAATTCCCAATCGAGATAAAACTCCTAATCGAGATTAAGTCCATACGGTACATACGGGTGTTAATCACTGGCTCGCTCACAACTGACGTCGTGTGGACAGGGTCAACGGCAAGTCAGTACAGTAACTCGCCTCAGGTTACCTGCTCCAAGTAACCTGTCCACCTACTAGCCTCGTGTAAACGCGGCTTAGGTACAATGCTGCTGCTGCTGCAGACAACGCTTACACATTGGGACCTGTCGACAAAGCGGAATCGGCACGTATTCGTAGAGAAGCGTTCTCGCCTCGTCTCCTCTCGTACTGTCTTGTCAGTTACAAAGCATATGCTGTGGGGTTGTGGGGTATATAACATGTCTGGAATGTAGTTTACAAAAGCAAACATGTCCTCTCCGTGCTCTCCGTAGACATATAGTATACTAACCGCTTTCCTATGACACATGGAGAGAATTTAAGCGTAAGCGTATCGCCACTTTAGTTCTTTCTGGCATTCCGCTAACAGGCTAGATCTTACCTTGCGACTGAGAATAATTCTAAACTTAGCATTTACACAGAATTAACAGTGCTTGGTTTTTTTTTTCATAAACTTTCGAGTTTAACGATATTTTTTTTCAAGTGTTCGTAACGGCCTGTTCTTATCTAATACTATTGCCGGTATCATGTAGTTAAGCACTTAACTCAATAACATTATACTTTGCCGATACGTCCCATTGACAATTTCAGTGACAGTCATAAAATGTTTTTAATGGGGTCCATTTGCCATGCTATACATATCATATAGGTACATGCAATAAATAGGCGATAGCTTATTGTAAAATCAAAAAAAGAAGAAAATGCTTAAGAAAAAATAAATAAAAAATAATGCGTGTTGCCGATAAAATATTCTGGAATATCTAATACATTCATTATTAATTTTTCTTTCATTTTATTCTTACAAAAAAAATATCCCTAGTGAAAAATATTTTGACTTGTCACTTGCCACACGCCACCGAGTATCCATCCTCCGTTCTACCTTCATTTACAGCCTTGCTTGATACCAATGGACTTGCCCATGGTCGGCCTGCTGTACATTAGTTTCCAACTGAGAGGATAAATCAATGAAGAGAGGTCTTTGTTTCTACCACATCCACAACCTTCGTTGGATGTATTTTTATTCAGTAACAATACAATTTTTGTGCGGATAAAATATTTCTGTCACACTCCGTTCTCTGCGATATATGGATGTGGCTTATTAGTTCGGAGTTTTTGAACGTAACTTTCGGTGTATCGCGCTGATTGTGAGTTTCTTGCGTTTTCTGTCAAGTTGTGCAAGTCAAATATAACACCTGTTGAGTGAAAGCCGAGTAATGTTGGTTGAGTAATAAAATATATCGATTTTCATTTGTTGAAAGTAATTTAAGTAAATTTTACTAGAATTAACCTATATACAGAAAAAAACAGTAACATATATTAAAAACAGAAGTAAGACATTTTATATTCGACTTTAATATATCCTAAATTTTTCGCGAATTTAAAGTATTATGTAAATATTGAAAGGTTGGTTGTTAAGTTTGCAAGTGTTACTGTCGTAGGCATAATGTAAATTTAGGCTTTTTATAAATTGCCTAGGCATTTTACAAAAAACCGGCAAAACGCGAGCATAAAATGCATTTTTCGTTATGCCGACACCAAATCAAGCAAATTGATAAAATGCCGGCAAAACAAGAACAGAAGAATGTATATCTTGTTATGACTGATTATTCTTAGGTATTTTATAATTGGTCAAAAATGGAGCCGTCAAAACGTGAATAGATATAAAATAAGTCAACTTTTTTAAATTTAATATTACATTAGGTCTACACCGAATCGTGACTGATATGCAACTGCCTCTCAGAGAGTAATTAGTCGATCAGGATTTTCATCTTCAAAACCTACTGAGGTTTCTTGAATATCATTTCTGGAAAATAAAGTTTTAAGAATTCCTTTAGAAGTACCTACTTTGTAGAGGCTATTTTTCAGGTCCATCACTTTTGCAATTAAATTATTGGAATCGAGAGGTCCTCGATCTACCTTATGAACTGTTAAATAAACATGATCCTATTGCAATCGACTTAAATTTTTTGTTGGATGCCTCAGTCATCCTTTCAGCTGTTTTTTTTCTACCAGAGTAAGATTGTTGTCTCTCAATTTCAATTTTATTGTGAGTTGCACAAAGTGAGCAAATCCTTGTATCTAGTTTTGAAGATGGTCCGGAACTTACAATTTTACAATTTGGATGCATTGTGGCATTACATATCTCACAAGTGAATTTATATTTTTCTGTAATTTTTGCATTACAAGCACAACAATATACAATACTATCACTTAAAGTCTCTGTCGCATTTTCTTCCATATTGTAGAGTTGAATGCTACTCTCTAAGTCCGAATCAAAATTATCTTCTGGTATTTCCCGGTTATATTAGTGTTGTTGGTTCGTGAAGGATTCATTATATCTTCAAGTTCCTCTTCTGTTCGAAGTTCTTTAATTACAGAATCTGTCAAGTTTGTCGATTTTAATCCAAGTTTCGGATCAGCTCCAAACATTGCACGGTGCAATTCCTAATGTCTGTCCCTAAACTCTTGTAGACCTAATGGACTATTCAATCTAAAAAAGTCGACTTATTTTATATCTATTCACGTTTTGACGGCTCCGTTTTTGGCCAATTATATAATGCCTAAGAATAATCAGTCATAACAAGATATACATTATTCTGTTCTTGTTTTGCCGGCATTTTATCAATTTGCCTGAATTGGTGTCGGCATAACGAAAAATGCATTTTATGATCGCGTTTTGCCGGTCTTTTGTAAAATGCCTAGGCAATTTATAAAAAGCCTAAATTTACATTATGCCTACGGCAGTAACACTTGCAAACTTAACAACCAACCTTTCAATATTTATATAATACTTTAAATTTGCGAAAAATTTAGGATATATTAAAGTCGAATATAAAATGTCTTACTTCTGTTTTTAATGTATTATGTTACTGTTTTTTTCTGTATATAGGTTAATTTTAGTAAAATTAATTAATTTTAGTAAATTGTTTTATTGTATTAATAAAATATTTTTCCTACGACCACTATCGAAAGTCGTCTTTTGTGCATTGAAAAGCAACTGCAAAGTTGATGTTTTCCGCGAGCTGTCATAATTTGACATTATTGGCACACTTAAGCAGAAAGTAACTTTGGCGCACGCCTAATTTTATTTATAGATAAAAGAGAGCTAGTAGTTATTTTGATATAAACTGTAGAATAAAATATTTTAGTTGATTTTCTAATATGTTAAAGCATCCAACACTATTTTCCGTAATAATTTAATGAGAAATAGGAAAATCTAAAAAATATCTGACATTCATGTAATAAGTGTTGCCTACGTACATAGGAACACGAAACTGCAATCTGGAAACTGCTAAGTACAAACAATGGCAATTAATTTTATTTTGGTGTGATCTGACTTTCTGCTTCTGATACACAAATAGCTATGTATTACCATGAGTAACATCTAAGACTTCAGCAAAAACTAATCTTCATGAATTCACTACACAATTTCAGCGTTAATATACAGGGTGATTCATAATGAGTTGTATACAGAGCAATAGTAGACTCCTGACAACTAAATATGACCTCAGTGAAATGTTGATACCTACTTAACTATCTACAGGGTCGTAAAGTAGGAATATTTTATTAGCACTTTCGCTGCGGGTGTCATTTTTGACGGCTACCCCCGTAACGGGTGCATTTTTTGTTTGAATTCATCATAAAGACCGGAAGTACATTTGAAGAAGTGTCATTCACAGAAGACAATCCGTAAGCGAGGGATTCCATGTTTATTTATTGTAAAAGAAACTCGAGAATTGTTGACAATTTTTATTATTATTTTTTTTTTAATCCTACAAAAAAAGTCAAACAAATAAATGAAATAAATAACTAAATTACAAAATAGCAGAAATAATTTTTATTTGGCGCAGGTAGAATAATGATACATAAAAAGTAAAAAATTACCCTGTGACTGCCAAGAATCAATGTCCAGCTCTGATATTTTTAGAAAATATGCGTAAATCAATAGGTACTGCAAAAATTTAACAATTCAGTGAAACGTGTTTGAATATCTTAAATTATGAAATAAATATTCATTGTATAATAAAGTATACCTACTTATAAGCAATTTATCGAAGGAAAACTTTGAAAATGAATGAAAAATTTTCCAGTTGGCCGATTTGAAAACGGAAAGCACCTTCGTAAACTTCAAGCAATATTGAAGGGAACTGTCGTTACCGATGGTTGGAAAAGTGAATCCTCTCCACTTACGTGCCGATGGACAGCCCGCAGCGAAAGTGTTAATGAACACACTTCAACTTTACCACCCTGTAAATTGTTAACTATCAATATTTCAGCCAATCGTCATATTTTGATATCAGGAATCTACATTGCTCAGTGTACAATTTATCATGAATCACCCTGTATTTTTTGTTATTTGTATTATCTCGTAGAACCTCCTGCATTTTTAACGCACAAAGTGCATGGATTTTTTTGTTAGATATTCACGTGCAGCTTTCGAAAATGCATGTTTCATGCTAATTAATATTTAATTTCCAACAGTTTTATCAATTAAATATGGGACAAATTCAGCTCACAAAATAGAGTTTACTTGTTTTCTAAACTTGTTTTTGTTTCCAAACAAGAATTTCACATTATTTCACTTTTGGAAATAAATCTGTTCTGTAAATTTTTTATGTTACATTTTTACACTCTCAAGTAAGAGATATAAGCTTAAAGACTTTTTACTACAACTCATTGTCTGGAAAATGATGTCTTCACTAATAAAATTAATAATACAGCAGTCATTACAAAAACTTGTAGTCACATTATTCTGGTATGAATTACATTTGAAATTTGTTTTTTTTAAACATTTTCGTTAGAATTGACACTGAAAAGGTAATTTAATTGATATTAATTATTTTGACACTACAAAACTTAAATTGTACTCCCCAGAGGTGTTTCATTCCACATATGATCAAAGGTTGACATTTTTAAAAATATATTATTCAGTACCTTTCATTTTTTATTAATTTGTTTTTAATATAATTTATGCCATGTAGAAATTTCTCGTTAACATATTTTGTTGACCTACTTAGTACCTAGTAGAGATTTATATTTGATTTTATCCAATCCGTTTTTTGTTTGTTCTTTTCTTTATATTTGGGTCAATATTCACGGTCCAATTTTCTAGTTCGATGCTATTCGGCGACTTTGAGTCTTGATTGTTTTGGGCACAACGATCTCGAAGATAAAGGCAAACAACAAAGTTAAATATATTTTAGCTAGTGCGTTGGTTTCATTGGTGTTCAAGATTCATGCTGTCGCTTTTGAACACCCGATATTCAAACAGATGGGTTAAATTTCTAGAGGTACACATTTTTAATCAAAATATACAATAAATCCTACATTCAGTAGGTGTAAGAATTACCAATCATTCGAAAAAATTATCAAGAGGCAATAGCAGCGTCTGTATTCCTGAAAACGTAGCCTTGTTTATAAAAAATTGTTGCTAGCTGGAATTTCACTTAAACGGAGTAAATTAAAAATCCATTAATTTTAGCTGTTAATATAAAAACGATATAACGATTAGTCCCATAATTGACCCCCATATTCTCATACTTGCTTCATTCCTTTCGTTAAGCTGCCAAATTAATGAATAAGGTTCGGTTGTCTGTTGTACATTACAAAGTGGCTGCAAGCTGTTCCCCAGGCCCAGACTGTATTTATTAATCTTTATAGACGCCGTTATCATGAACTGCTAATACTTATTGAAGATACAGAATGGTTTATAAATAAAAAAGAAAATAAGTTCCCTCTTGTATGCCACGAAGGGTATTGAATTACAGATATACCAACCTCGTATAACTTGGGAGTGTAATTCAATGTCATTCGTGTCATATTGCTTCTTGGACTACTCTTTGAAAAGTAATTTTCAAATTTGTAAGGCGTTATAATAGTGATAAACACTTTTCTTTGACATTTATCTACAACTGTCATGGAACGGGTACGATTTGACACTATTTTCAGTGTCATAATGACGTTTATTACAGCACTAGTGCGTTTTTGATTACATTACCGTGACCATAGCAACAAAGACAAACAAAGTTGTGGAAATAAAATAAATTAGTTATGTCATAAAATTGTGAAAGTTGAATGAACAAAAATCTATAAAAATTATTGAGACCGAAGACAATCTCCTTTCGGAAATTGAAAATGCATTTTAAATATTCAATTCTGGTATTAATATTTTTCTAGATTCTTATAGTGCGGTAATATACGTCATTATGACATTGAAAATAGTGTCAAATCGTACCTGTTCGTATGACAGTTGTAGATAAAAACTATTACTTGTATGACAATTGTTACAGGAAACTGTTATTAAGTAGTAATAGCTGTTATGGACAAGTATGGAAAGCATTAAATACGTTTAATTTGGTTACAAGGTTTTGCTATTTGAGAAAGGAATGATATTTTTTTCAAATATCCAATTAAAAGACCCCGCACTTCTTTTATGCTTGGATATCTTGCTGTAGGGCTTGTTATTTTGAACAAAAGTTCCATGGGTTCATTTCAGTTTAATTGTATCATGCCTAATTAACTGTAAACTATTGTCAGACTTAATGATAAAAAGGAAGTATGAGGAATCTAGATACATACCAAAATTTAAGAAAATAGTGAAGTCCGAGATAATTCACTGGATAGAAGATAGGTCTAAAGCAGGGGTTCCCAACCTTTTTTTGTCTACTGCCCACTTTAAGAATAAACTATTTTTTAACGCCCCCCTTTTTAAATATACTTAAAAACCGCTAAGTACTTATAACTGATTATTGAAACGCAACTTTATAGTATTCGGACAGAGTATCTTTTATTGAAAATAAAACAAATTCTTATATAAAAACTAATGTGAAGGTTGAATCTGATGCTGTTCAATAAGTTTGTTGATATCAGGTTCCAATTTACTCAAAAACAGCCGCAAGTCGCCACGTTCGGTAACACGCAAACGATTTCTCTTTTTAGTAAGCAGCGTTGCCACAGCACTAAATCCACGTTCACACAAATATGACGATGGGAATACTATCAAAAATCGTTTAACAATTGACCACAATCCAGGGTACAATTGCGGGATCGGTTTTTGTAGCCAAAATTCTTGATATCCATTTTTGAACTTGATTTTTATTTCTTCGTTTGTTGTCAATTCTATAAGTTCTTCTTCCAGCTGAGGTGAAATTGCTGTGTTGACATTTGAAAACGGATCCAACACCCAGTCTGGTATTTCCAAGTTTAAAATGTCCTGGTATCGTTCGGTGAAGTCAATGTGGAGGTTTTCCAATTGTTGGCAGTAGGCAAACAAGTCGTCGTTACTGCAGGATACTGATAAATTCGGAAAATTGTGAAACTCACGTCTGCCCATATTCTTTTTGTGCAGAAGCAGTTTGGCTGCGAAAGCAGCAACGACATTTTTTGTTTTAATTAAATGTAGTTCATCGCCTTGCAGTTGGAGGTTCATGTCGTTGAACAATTTATACAGGTCTGTCATGTAAGCTATATCATTCTTTGATGTTATGAGCTTGTTGCGCAGTTCTGTATCGTTAGTTTCCAAGAACTCTATCACAGAGTCAAACAGGTTGTAAAATCGAATCAGACAATTGCCTCTTGACAGCCAGCAAACTTCAGTATGATTGCCCATGGTCTATTATATTGAACCGAGTTTGAGCTATATCTTAATTAATATCAGTTGATGTTCACAAGATGTAATCGAGAGCTCAGTCGGTGTCTAAGAGTCTTCCTAGCTAGGTAGATTAAATTATAAATCGACCCCAAAGCACTACACAACGCCCCCTTTTTTTTCTGGGTCTCTTACGGCCCTCCTTTAGGCCTGCAGCGCCCACAAGGGGGCGTTATCGCCAACGTTGGGAAAGACTGGTCTAAAGGAACTGCTAGTACACAAAGGTACATACATTCCGGAATAATTGAGGCATTCCTTACGTAAAAACTCACTCTGTATAAATATGTGAAGCAGTGCCGGACTTAAGCACAGGCAACATAGGCAGTTGCCTATGGGCCGCCACTCCAAGGTGGCTGCCACCACACCATAAAAAAATTAAATTAAATCAATAAAGGCTCTGTAGCAATGGTGACAAATTGTTCGGCTGAAAGATCCTTTTCAAAACTGGAGATAATAAAAAATAAACTCCGACGTTCCATGACCGAGGACAGATTAAATGTTTTAACTCTCTTTAGTTTAGAGAGTGATGTTTGGATGGAAACAGACTTCGACGAAAGCAATTTAGTTGGTAGGCGAACTAAATTATTCTAGTTGTTTTCTAGTTCAATTTTGAATGAATTTTGTGTTAGCCAACTTATTCAGTTGCCTTCTTCTTTACCTTGTCCTTAATGGAAACTTTCAACAGTTAACCACAAACGATTAGAGGGCCTCCACCACATGCTTTGCCTATGGGCCGCCGAAGTCTAAATCCGGCGCTGATATGAAGTGAACTTAAACATTACCGAGTACTTCACTTTGTCTTAGGACCTGTTTGATTTTAACCTAAGCAAGATTAAAACAAAAAAATCTGTTTAATTCAAGGTAAGTATATTATAAATGCAGATTACCTATAGGGCATGTCCACGACAGTTGACAGTTGACAATACCCCGGTGGTGAAACAATAAACAATAGTAAAGATGAAAAATTATCAAACAACAAATTAACCTATATTATATATTATTAAATATGCAAGCTCAACAATTAAAATAATTTTAAAAGTACACTGAAGCAAAACCAACTAAACTCAAACACGATCTATCATTATAAATCAGCATAACCTCACTATTAAGTAGGTACCATGTGTTCTGAACGCTTTCTTTATTGTTTTACCACCGGGCTCTTGTCAAAATAGTTTGTGACGTCACGTAGACATGCCCTATATAAGTTATGTTTTTCATCTACTATCACTTCTGAAATCCACCCTATATATTTAACAAACTTTTTTGTTTAAATGATATTTTCTCACGTCTGTCGAATACAATATCTTAACTTTCCAGATAATTTCAACATTTTTTTCCATAATGTTTTAAAGCAGCCCGTAAACTTTTCATAAAATTCTCGTTAGTGTGAACGAACGCCTTATCTTTGTATTTTTTTATACCTCTTTAAAAATTCATAACATGTATATGGGATATCGTCGAGAACATCATTTCGTTAAATAATTTCACATTCAAGGAGACTATAACCTCAATTTTCTGTATCCTTATCCTTATCACTACTACCTTTCGCGGAGACCCTGCTGGTAGGCAAATTATTTTTGTTATTATTTCGGAGT
>CAJUYG010000010.1:39428-80063 GCA_910591675.1 Galerucella calmariensis | reverse complement strand
AAAAAAATAATAAACTCACTTTAATTTTATCAGACATCTTTAGCATAACAATAATCAACGCACGATAATAATTGGGACATTTTCTTCTGTCTCCCGTCAGTGAAGAAATTATGAGGGGCATTTTTTACGAACAATAGAAACGTCTGTTTGCTCGGAACTAGGAATGTTCATATTTCTCTTGAGCTTTATAATTTATGCATTGCTTTTGCTTGTTTTCGTAACAACAGTAGTTCAAATATGCTATGCTAGTCGAGAAGTTTATTTTATAAAAGTATAAATGTGTACCTTGGATTGGATGAGCAAAGGATGCAAAACGCGTTAAAAAAATCGTTTGAAATGAAGTGGAAAGATATGAATAGATGTCAGGATAATAGTATTATACTATTATAACGTCTTACAAATTAATTTTCAAAAAGTGTACCGTTTTTTGAGAAGCGACATCTACTTCTCGGGCTGTATGCCCTGAAAGACAACGAATTACACTTCTAAGTTAAACGGTGCTAAGATATCTTCACGATATAACCAAACATTCAGTACAAGGTAGATATCATATCTGTCGAGAAGCAAACAACTGTCATATTTAAGTGAAACTATAGATATTTTTTTTTAATTTGTGAAAATATCTTCTTCGTATCTTTATACTTTTGTTTGCCTTCGACCTTTTTTTTCACCATAAATATTATTATCAAGGAAATGGCACACAAAGGCTTCATTAAAATTAAAATTATCATAACCTATAGAGCAACCCAGGAATTGCTTGTTAAAATCATAAATCAGTGCCGGCAAGGAAATATACATGAATAATTTAAATATTCCAAATAATAAAAGGAGCAGCCACATCTGCGTTCCGTTGTTGTGTCTTGGTAGAGTAATTTTCAACGTTTTTGAGTCTTGAATTTCTTATCTACTGCATTACTTTTGTCGATTGTGATTATCAGTGTTTAAATTCATCTGCCGATTTTAAGTACTCCAATATTACTCCAAAGATTTTAAGAACTCCAAACAAGTGATAATGTATAGTTACAGTACATGATTATAATACATAATGAAGCAATGAAACAGTTCTTTACTGTTCCAAAGCTAAGTTTATACTATTATTGAGATTTATATCTGGTATTTGAATGCTTCAGTTAATTGAATACTGGAAGACTGGTAAAATCAAATATAATTACATATATCGACAAACTCTTGCGAATACAAGTCTCGTATACGAATATGGTATTATAAATAAATTTCCTATACTAATTGAATTAGGGATATTATATGAATATTATATTTACTCAATCCTAATTTACGTTTTATGAATTTTGGTTGGATCTAGCGTCGTTAAAAGTAAGATTTTGTGATGTGAAAGTTTAAAGCTCAACATGATTGTATCTTTCTGCTATATCTAAGCCAATCTGTAGAAAAATCTTTTTCGGCCGTTACCATGAACACTTTGTCAATTAATTTCGAATAGACTATACCTTTCTTGGAAATTTGTAAAATACAGCATATTAGATAATCAATTATTAATGTTTCATCGCAAATATCAAGTACTTAATTCGGTATTGCATAAAACCATCTGTTTGTGTACTTGATGCTTATTGTAGGTACTTATATAATTTCAAGATTATGTCAATTACTGATATTTTGATATACCGTGAGACATTTAAAAAGCACTTTGAATTGAGAATATATGTCAAACTACATTGAGATAACCTTTTCTACATCAACCATACTTAAACGAACAAGCCCAAACAGATTCTAATAATGGAAAATGGAGTTCTCCAATGCCAACACACCCTTCCACACACATAGGTACACATAAAACGAACAAGCAAATTTCCATAGAATCGTCCCACGATTTGAAATTCCATTATAATAATATTTATTCATAATGAATTGTTTAAGTGTTACAATTCAACTGCGACAAAATCGTCCTTACTAATGCCGTCTGTATCAAAACTTGATGCAGTGAGTCAAGTCGATTATTATTAACAAACTTTTGTGTGGTAGCTGGTGCACATACATATTAAAACATTTTCTTCGTGCTTGGATAAAGCTTCCTTTCAAGTTTATAAACTTTGTGTTGCAGCAGCAACATAAAATAAGTAAATAAAAACCCTCTCTTTGATTTCGGAAGATACAAGTTAGTTCATTTTATAGTGTAGGATTTGACGATTGTTTATTAATATTTTAAAAGAAAATTGGAAAACTTGATGAATTAAACTTTGGGTATACCTTGGCCAGCACAAATCAACAATTGCGATGAAAATCTAATAATAACCGATAGTCGACTGCAAAACGAAGAAAAAGTCGCTTCCTTCTCGATTTTTTTTAGGTACAATCACATGTAGTCCTTACAAAATGATAGAGTAGGTCCCTGGCCACTGGAAATCGGCAATTACAACATTTTTTAATAGGGCCAACACTTTTTATTGCGAAATTTGTCAAAAATCTGTCAAAATTATGTTTCATTACCTTTTCACACATATCTCGCGATATCTACGGAACTAAAGATAGTTTCAACTTTTTTTTTAATCGGTAGAAAAAACATAAGCGAAGATTACTGCGTTAGTTTCATTAGCATATAAAACCTAGTTTTTTTGTAAAATTAGAGAAAACTGTAATCTTAACTTTTTTTGCAGCACTATTTTCAGTGATCGAGGAACATTTTTATTTTCAAAATTTCACTAAACTATCTGCATATCAAATGAAGTTAAAGCTTCAAGGAAGTTTTTGAAACAAGAATCACTATTCTAAGTATCATAGTTTTTGAGCAATAAATACGCAAACTTGGAAGTTTTTGCAGCCGCGTTTAATTATTGTGCTTTCTAACGAGCAGACATCTCTCCGCTTCCCGCATGCATGCAATTTTGACAGATTTTTGACAAATTTCGCAATAAAAAGTGTTGGCCCTATTAAAAAATGTTGTAATTGCCGACTTCAGATAGCCAGGAACCTACTCTATCATTTTGTAAAGACCACATGTGGTTGTACCTACAAAAAAAATTAAAACCTTTTTGCCCCTTTTTCAGTGTACTACGATGGAAAAAAAGTGGAACTAAATAGCACACAAGATTTTTTCTACGATCACACCAAATTCCAGATTACAGTTTCGTGTACCTATGTACTTGGGCAACACTTATTACATTAATGTCCGATATTTTTTAGATTTCCATATTTCTCATTATATTATTACGGAAAATACTGTTGGATCCTTTAATATATTAGAAAATCAACTAAAATATTTCATTCTACAGTTTATATTAAAATAATTACTATCTCTATTTTATCTATAAATAAAATAAGGCGTGCACCAAGGTTACTTTCTGCTTAAGAGCGCCAATGATGTCAAATTATGACAGCTCGCGAAAAACATCAACTTTGCAGTTGCTTTTCAAGGCAAAAAAGACGACTTTCGATAGTGGTCGTGGAAAAAATAATGCTCGCGCTTTATATATAATTTTTCATTACAGGCCCTCGTTTTCACAGCTAGAATTTTACATTCGTCTTTCACACGCTTTATATTAGCTTCACTTGTATGTATGTTTATCACAAAACTTTCGGATGACCCTATCGTCGGGTGACGGATCTGTGGAAAACCACCTAAAGTCGTTTTCATGAGCGTATTCATTCCGTACGTCAAGTTTAAGGCTAAAAGTCAATTAAAGTTAAATACTAACTCAGAAGATAGTTTCAACTTTATAGCCGCCTTCTTAGCTTCAGCTTTCAGTCTCGTCATGTCACCTGTTACCAATTCAAAGGAAAAGATCCACCCTCAGTTTTGTCAGCCATCTGTTTCTAAACTTTCTTTAGGGCAAAATTTATACTTGAATAACTTTAGAAATAACTTCCTTTAAGAAATATTCGTTGTTTTAAGAGAATTATTCATTTCTATATGCATAATATTTCGTTTAGATGCTCTAACGACAAAAGAGACCTTACTTTCGGGTCGTATTGTTTGCCTTGACATATAATTAATCAAAAAGAAAATTGAATTACCTCTTTTTTATATATTGCTATTGGTCGAGTAAATGTATTTTCACAATAAAAGAAAGCTGGGGCTTAATTAATCTTCGGGACACTCTCAATCTACCAAAATTAGCATGTATAAAGAGCTGATACCAGTGGCGTAGGGCAAACACTTAAGCGGAGGTCACATTGGGCTGTTTTGGGTTCCCATTGTTAAATTAATTTGATTTTTTAATGGGTTAAGTATTATGTTTAATCATTTTTCATGTATTCAGCGCAATATACAGGAAATCATTGAGTAATTCTCTAGTTATTCAATTTGTTTATTTATTATTTTCGAATTATTTTTCTATATCTGAAAATATGTACTTCATAGATAGGATTACATCTGTTTTCATTAAAATTTTATTAGGTATAGGTTTTGATCACTTATTCAGTTTTTGAATTAATTCACTCATGCCCTTATAGTAACCCTCATTAAATATTGAAACGGCACAATTCACTTCTTCCATTCTATCCGTTTAAGCAAGCAGACGTAGGAAATCAGAAATTGGAAGGTACCTATAAATTATAAATATCTTTTCCGGTTGTTGTTGAATACGTCATTACTTTAGGTGAAGTTACAAAGGGCTCTCAACTTTAACCTTTTTCTCCCCTCCCTTTCAATTTGATGAACTTTATAAAAAGTTGGTAAACTAGAAAAAAAAAGTCGTTAAAGTTCGTGTTGTTTTATTCCATTATATAAAAGTTGTGAAGTTGCTTTTTTCGTAGTAAATTTCTTGCTTTGTTTGGATTTATTTTCTTTCAAGGATTAAGTATTTAATTTATTTACCACAATTCCTTTTTTGGAAAAGATATTATATTGTTAACCTGGACTTTAATTGTCTACTTCCAATTTCTGCCGGAATTTCTAATAAAAAACCGCAAAACCAATTTAAGAAAAAACGGACAATACCGCAGCATTTCTATTCATATCAAACAAAGGCATAGTTATTTGTTATTTTTCATGAAATAAATAGGTCTCTTCGAAAATTTACGTCCTAATCACAATTCAATCAGAATTCACTAGAAAAACGGTTTGGCTATCACGCGATTCTATAAAGAATGAGCATTGTAGAAAAATGTATTCAACTAATAAAGAAAATAAGAACTCAATATTTTTCCGTATATTCGCTATCCGTCCAATATGTTAATAGATCACAAACAGATGCTGAATCAATTATCAAATGTGAAATATTCCAAATAATACCAATCAAGCTGCTTGAATTTATTCAAAAAATAGTGGATAAAGTCAGTCAGTATCCACATGAAGTTGTAGTCGTATGCGCGAGTTTGTTGTCAAAACCAGCGCCATATTGTAAAATTGACATTCGACTTCAAATCAGTAGCGTAACGTTTTCACATTTTGTGGATTAACACAAATATAGAATCTGTCAGCCTTGACTGTGGATGATTTTCCTTTAACACCAACAAGTTTCTTGTATTATGTATTTTGGGGTGACATTCACTGAGACCTGAAGGATCTATTGTGCCCCCTTACTTCTACTAAGTTTCTGAGGGAAGTCTCAGAAACTAGTAGCTCCTTTAGTCCTATTTCCCGGAGGAATTTTACGATATCTGCAGGCTTCAACTTAGGTAAATGTTACCTTTCTATACAGTAATCTCCAAAGTGCTAAGCTCTAGGATTCTGAAGTGCTGTGCAGTTGGAAAGTATGTGGATGGAGGTTTCTTCTTCCATGCCACAAAATCTACATTCTTCTTCCTCCACTATTTTGAGCTTTTTCAGGTGCCAATTAAGGCGATAATGTCCCGTTAGGATCCCTGTTGAAACAGTTTTACTTTGACTTATGCGTTCATTTGATCTTAACGGGTTGTAGTCACCCAGAAGAGTATTTGATTGTATAAGCCCTACTAGATCCTTCCAATGATCAGATCTTCTCTTTTTCTCGGCTTTACTTATTTCTTCCAATATTACATTGAGGCTGATTCCGCAAAAGGGTTCAGGCTCCCAAAAAAGTATTTCAGTCCCCCTCTTTGCTAGCTCATATGCTGTTTCATGCCCTTCTATTCCAGTGTGTCCTGGAATCCATAGTAAGGTGACTATATTGTTCTCGTCACATGGTTTTAGATCAAATAAAACATACAACACTCACAAATACACAAGCTTAACGTCTTAAAATATTCGACAGTAAATGATTGCTTCAAACACAACCTAAAATGCCAATAATAAAACTGCTCTCGGCATGAAACATCGTTTGGATCGTTTGTAACACAAATGGCATGACATGGTCGTCACGAGGCGACATAGATAAACAAGACCGATTCTGGTTTCTGCGCAAGTCAGTTGGCAAACTTCACGTGGCTTTTTCTTATGTGAAACGGAGTCATTGCCAATAACAGTTTTGGTGACACGTTTGGTGAGTGATTGTAAGGCGCTGCATGTTATGTTGGTTGGATTAAGAAAGCTTATCTTTCCGTGTAGGAGCAAAACTTTGGGTTCGTAGTGTAAACATCATCTGTCCCCGCTCAACCAATATCTCTATCACCGTTATGCTGTAGCGACACACAGTACACCATCTAACAAGATACGAAAGCTTTGTCTGTCGGCTCCTTTGAAATCGGACTTAAGGTACGGATTGTTAGAATAGTGCGCGGCGCACGACGTAAACTTCTGAATCTGTCCACCTCGACTCACGTCTGCTTTTGATAGAGTGGAGTGTTAGGAGATATTCCGACTGACGACTGGCGACTTAGTTCGTTGTATACACTTCTTTAAAAATGTCTCCGTCGAAGAATAAGGATTTGCTCACTGCATTAATTTCAATGGAAGAAGAAGACGAAGAAAGTTTATTAGCCTGCAAAGGAAATAATAATGTGGACGAACTATTTACGAGAAGATTCTTCTTCCGCAGGGGAAAATTTTGCCATAATTAGCTAAAAATAGAACAATCCAACAAGTCAAGCCCACAGTCAATTCTGCTCTGCTGAACGTTTGCGTCCAAATCAAACGACATTTGGTATCGGCGTAAACGGACGACGCACAAGCATGAGTCGAGAGTGCGCTCAGCTAGGCGTAGTCCTAACAATCGAACATAATTCAATTCCATTACATCGATTTGAGCGTCTTTACGCAGCGTTCGGCAGACTGTGAGTTTTGCGCCGCGCACTGTCCTAACAATCCGTACCTTTACACGATATTGAGCGGAAATACGTCGAGGCATTGAAACATAAACTACCTGATACACTGAGAAAAATAGTGGTGTTGATGAACATCCCTCCCAATAGGGTATTTTCCTATGAGCGGAAAAAATTAAAACAGAGTCGGAGCAGGTACATTGTGGTACTATTATGCTAGAAATCAATATTTCACACAAATAAATTGAACCAGTGATTTTTTATTAACTTGACAAAAATGGTAATTTTCAAATATTTACTCAGCGCGGGAAAATATGCGAGTTTATTGTGGCGTCAGAGATCTCGTTGCTTGCTTGTTTCTTATAGGCCAGCTCAGGTGGGCGGCCGCAGGTCGAGCAGGTGGTTCCGAGGGGTGGTCAGGGTCAAGTCGCTCGGGATGCGGTAGGCTAAGCGACAAGATCACTGACGTCATAAAAAATCAGCGCGTTTTGGCACGCTATTTAAATAGAAAATTTTTAAAGTTGGTTTTGGCAACTTTCTCGCTTAGTAAAAAATTTGGAGTACTTAACAGACAATATTCTAATGGTATTTAAAAAAAAATTGTCAAATACCCTATTAGGACTATATAATATTTTTTTTGTACAACTGTCATTAAAGGTGACACTTTTAATGATAGCAAACAATGTTAAAAACGATTGTTTACATAGCAGCGTGTTAAAAATACTTTTAACACTAGTGTTAAAAGTATTTTTAACACTGAAATTCAAATGACAGCGTCTTTTCTCATTTGTTAGTAATCATAACGTTGGCAACGTCTGCCATTCACAACAATCTTTTGATTATTTGAATACTAAAATGCATTTTGAATTTATTGTCATTGCAAATTCGCTCGTTTCATTATCAAAATAGGGAAGTTGTACAAAAAACATTGTATGGTATTTGTGTTAAAAGTGATTTTATTTTGTTCGGGAAATTGTTCAATTCGCTCCGCTCATTTCACAAACGTTTTCACTCACAAAATAAAACCTCACTTTTAACACTCATATCATAAATAACTATTTCAACTACTAATATGAGAACACCTAATTCATTTCATGTGTCTAATGAGAAGTAGCTCATTTTTAACCTAACCTTAAAATAATACACTAATTAATTCACGCATGTGCACACAAATTTGCGATCACGAAAACTTCTTTCTTTCGCCTCTTGTTAGATGGTGTACTCTGTGGTAGCGATGTGATGATTTTAACACTCTATCTGAACCACGTTGTGATGCTTGGATCAGTACATTCAAACGTGGGTCCCTCAGTAAACCACAACAACAAATGTATTGCTAAACACCAACTAAACAATTTGCCTCAAGCACAATATGGTCTTCCTGTCAAAGTCACGTGTTCTGGAATGTTACAGTATCATAGCAGGGGATGATTCACCCAGCTTATATAGAGAAAACATTCTAGCAATGCTCCAGGCAATCGAAAATTTCGAAATGGGATCCTTTGAACTGGAACTTAACCTGTTAAATGTTGAAATGTTAAATGTTTAAAATGAAAAATATGTAATTTATTGTATTATTCTTATTATAAAACAAATAATAGCTATTTATGTAACCAGTTATGAAATGCATCATTTTGTGTAACGAGTGGAATTTTTGCGGGACGAGCGAGGTCCCGTAAAATGACACGAGTTACACAAAAAAACATTTCATAACGTGTTTCATACAAGATTTTATCTAATTATGACAAAAATAAAATTTAATTTACCTATCAATAAAGCATTTTATACGTATGAATACAAGATTTTATCTAATTTTGACAAAAAGAAGATTTAATTTATTTTATGTGTGTCCTTTTGACAAAAAGAAATCCTGTTTTATTTACGGGACACTGCTTTAGAAGGCAGATTCTGGTGCCGACAATTTAAAGTTGAAACAACATGGAGGCTGGAAGTCCAGCACGGTAGCGGAGGACTATGTAGAGAACTCCATAGAAAATAAGAGAAGGTATGAACTGATATTCTTGGTGAATCAAGCACCTCAAGTTCAAGATCACTTATTTATCACTAAATTACATCAACTTCTAGTTCTGCGGGGGTTAACCCAAACTGTTCGAATTGTGTCATAAATATTTATAATGCATAAAATAAAAAGTAAATTGATCTAGTTTTTCTTATTGTTAGTAGTTAGCTTCAGTTCTAGTTCTTGTTATTTTTCTATAATATGACATTAAACTTTCTTCTTTCCTCTCTTGTTTTTATTAACTGGTGATAAAATTAATTAATTTTTCTACAATCACATTGAAAAGTAGACTTTTTCGCTTGCCATTGACAACGAAAAGTTGACGTTTCTTGAGGATAGGTACTTCACGCTCGCCGAGCGTAAAAAACGGAAAACGCTCATTGCCCATAACAACCGATACTACAAACACAATAGGGTATTTTCCTATGAGCGGAAAAAATTAAAAAAGTGTCGGAGCAGCTACTTTGTGGTACTATTATGCCAGAAATCAATATTTCACACAAATAAATTCAACCAGTGATTTTTTATTAACTTAACAAAAATGGTAATTTTCAAATATTTACTCAGCGCGGGAAAATATGTGAGTTTATTGTGACGTAAGAGGTCTCGCTGCTTGCTTGCTTCTTATAGGCCAGCTCAGGTGGGCGGCCGCAGGTCGAGCCGATGGTTCCGATTCGGCTGGTCAGGGTCAAGTCGCTCGGGATGCGGTAGGCGGAGCGACAAGATCACTGACGTCATAAAAAATCAGCGCGTTTTGGCGCGCTATTTAAATATAAAATTTTTAAAGTTGGTTTTGGCAACTTTCCCGCTTAGTAAAAAATTTGAAAATAATTTGGAGTACTTAACTGAGGTCAGACAATCTTCTAATGGTGTTTAAAAAAAATTGTCAAATACCCTATTGTATTGACAGTGACAGATATAAAAGTTTGAAACATATTTGAATTGACATATTTAAAGTGACAGATTTTGAAAGTTTTTATGAATTCTACTTTATATTTGTTTGATGACAGGAGTAGTTTGTAACGTCAAAACTTTTATTCGAACAATTTTTAACAATGTCAAATTTATAAATTAAAATGGAAAGTGCCGTTGGTATTGTTTGAAATATTAATATTTCGATTTTTCAAATCTTAGGAAATGGTATTTAAATTAATACTATTGACATTCACAGTACTCAATAACGTTGAACTTCCATCAAAATACAAATTAGTTTATGCTTTTCTCATTTCCATGACAACGCAATGTATACATCATACATCACGAATTCAACCATTTGACATTTAGTTCTTATTTCCATGTATGATTTCCATTTATTGTTGTTGTAGTAGTTATAGACCAGTATTTATAATTTCAAAGTGCACCAATAAAAAAAATAGCGTGAAGTATTCGTGGATAACTGGTCTTTAAAACACTTGCTCTATTTCGAGCACTCCGGCTTCGCCGTCGTGCTCGAAAAATCGCACTTATTTTAAAGACCTTAATATCCACTTTACTTCAATATACTATATTATTTTTTTTATTGGTGAACCATTTTACCTATTTAAAGCACGCCTCAGCTTGTTTAAATCGAACTTTTTAGCACGCGCGTGTTTTAAAGTGTCCGTGGCAACATCAACAACTAGAGAAACGAAGTCTAAATCTATGGTCTAAATCATGTCTAAATGTCAATTTTTTTATTATTGATCTGACAGGAGTAGTTTGTAACGTCAAAACTTTTATTCGAACGATATTTAACAATGTCGAATTTATAAATTAAAATGGAAAGTGCCGTTGGTATTGTTTGAAATATTAATATTTCCATTTTTCAAATCTTAGGAAATGGTATTTAAATTAATACTATTGACATTCACAGAACTCAATAAGGTTGAACTTCCATCAAAATACAAATTAGTTTATGCTTTTCTCATTTCCATGACAACGCAATGTATATGTTACGCCCAAACATCGAAAACGCCCACTGAGCGAAAAAAACGACCGCAACGCGTTGTGGACGGTGCCGAACGACCAAATGCCGAAATGACATAATTTTCCGCGTTGATTCCGTTCTTGTTGTCCACGACGCGTTGTGGACAATGCTCAAACGCCCACGATGCGTTCTGGATGATTTAAGACAGCTCATAAACCGACCATGCTTTTAATATGTTGAGTAAATTTACAGAAATAAATGAAAATTTTCAAATCTTTATTGTAGGATAATTTCTACATGAAACTTTATTTACAATAATAGTTAACTGAATCGCAGGAAGATAAAGCTATTTACTTGTTTTTGCAGGCACTATTATTGTGGCATTTAGAATTGCACAACACCTCATTGGCCCTGCAGTTGCACTTTTTTGTATTACAATAATGCTTACAATGACACATGACAAATCCTTGTTTCGATCCAGACGAAAGAACTGAAGCTTTTCTCCAATTTAATGAACAACTTGGAACATCTGATGCGTTTATAAAATTTGAATCAGCGAAGTTGAATTCATTACGACTTTCCAGTACGCCCTCTTTGGTTCCCAACTTATACAAGCTGGAATCATTAACGCTCAGAACTACAGCTAGAACACTCCTAGGGGCAAGCCACCTTCTGTCGACATCTGGAACTTTGACTACGACATTTTGACCGATCTCAGCAGGAGGTAGTTTTTCACGGGACAGCGCTAGCATTTTTCCAGCTTGCTTCTCCATATTCTGGCTCTAGCAGTTTCGCGTTGCTCTCTGATTGTATCACGACGGTAGCAAAGGTTGCATACGACTTCTCCTTCAATTTCAGTCCCACACTTCATGTGTACATTAAAGCTGCATGTTTTACTGCATTTTCTTTCCCTTCCTGGTCTTTTTCGAGTGTCTAGACAAGAAAGACCGGTTTTTGAGCTCTCTAAATTATCCAGAACGCATCGTGGGCGTTTGAGCATTGTCCACAACGCGTCGTGGACAACAAGAACGGAATCAACGCGAAAAATTATGTCATTTCGGTATTTGGTCGTTCGGCACCGTCCACAACGCGTTGCGGTCGTTTTTTTCGCTCAATGAACGTTTTCGATGTTTGGGTGTAACATTTACACATCATACATCACGAATTCAGCCATTTGACATTTAGTTCTTATTTCCATGTATGATTTCCATTTATTGTTGTTGTAGTAATTATAGACCAGTATTTATAATTCCAAAGTGCACCAATAAAAAAAATAGCGTAAAGTATTCGTGGATAACTGGTCTTTAAAACACTTGCTCTATTTCGAGCACTCCGGCTTCGCCGTCGTGCTCGAAAAATCGCGCTTATTTTAAAGACCTTAATATCCACTTTACTTTAATATACTATAGGTGCTTTCGATTATTTACTTTTGGCTGCTAGTAGCAGCTCGTAGTGACTGAATTCCGTTCGTTTATTACCGGGCGTGACGCCTAGTCTTACCTTCCCCTTGCCCCTCAAGCACATACCGAAAAGTCCACGGACATTAAATATTTGACGTTTGTCCGGTTTGACGTTTATTTAAAGGTTAAGATTGTGCCGATTACGATTTAATACTATTTAAACCTCACTAAAAATACCTAAATGTGCAAAATTTTATTATCAAAAACATTATAATTGAAAACTGTTCTTCTAACAACACAGGAAATTCATTGGCATTGGCACATGTCAGGTGGTTTTGAGGATCCTAAAAAATCGTGTTCGATTTGCTAGAAAGTCGTGACGACTGAGGCGTCACGTACAAGTGCTTGAAGCCCAAATAAACGAAAGCAGCATATATTATTATGTAACTGGTTACGAAAAATGTGACGTTTGCTAACGGAAGTCAGTTTTGAAAAATGTCAAAATTAGATAAAAATATATAACTACTTCACACAGTAGTTTTTATACCTGAATATCACGATTATACTGTTTTCAAAATTAGTGGTCTATTCCATAATATTTTCCGCTTGAGATTTGATAAACGAAAACTGATTGAATTACATTTTTGAATGCAAGTGGCGAAAATAATAGTAACGCCACAAGTTTGTATATTAGAATTAAGCAACAAACGGCTAACTTGAAGAGGAGTGAAGCGAAGAAGGGTTGCGTACCCCCGACGTGTGTAAAAAGCTAGCGCGGGGTATACGAAGAAATCAATATGAGGGACGGCCTTACGAGCGCAAGTCTGAGGCACCCAGTTAGCTCTTGGAACACCAGTTTGCCTACGTCCTGCTATCTTTTTGCACGGCTACGAACTATCCAAAAACTATTCACTCATGTGATTGTATCGAACGTGTTTGAGATCCGTCTAATTTCGAGATAAGCGATTTAACAAAAAAATTACACTAAATTTAAATCGATTTCTTTAATAAATGATAATTATTAGTTGAACTGTTTTGTATAACATTTTCGAAAACACGTGTGTTACTGAAACAGTGCCAAAAAATTGTTTTAATTGTTTTGTGATTCCGACAACTTTTTAAATATAGTTTTTTTTTCGAAAGGATTGATTGCTGAGTGGTCTGGATTCATTCATTTCTTCTTATTCATTTTGTTGTTTCAGCATGCTATCCTATAACACGCATTATACAAATTCACCATTTTTAAAACTGTCACACAACGGTAAATACTGTGTTATTTTTTTAAACGTAGTAAATACAAAGAAGTTTCTTTTTTGCATGCTATGCTACATAATTACCATTTTTTACACTGTTTTACACAATTGTTTTTACTGAATTACTCAAACATGTTTACATACAGTCAGTATAAACATAGGGACAAAATCATTTTGTTGAACTATTTAAGTGGAAAATATGTGTGAAATTGAAACGTTTCCAAAGTTGCAAGCTACAAAATATGTGGTTCATAATCCAAAGCACTAATCTAAGAATTTAGGTCAAACATTTTTATCGAAAATATCGGAATTTAATAAAATGATGGAATTTCATTTATAGTTTGATAATATTACCTTTATCCAGTACAAGATTGATTGATATCTTGTTAAAACAATAAATTTAAATACTATACTAACGATACTCACTACTACCAATTGCTTTTAATTTAAATGTACAGTGTGTCCCAAATTCGAGTAGTATTATTGGGATCTCGGAAATTGTAAGATATAGAAAAGCAAATGAACTGTACTGTATTTTCAGTAATAATATAACAAGAGAGTGAGAATAAATTAAAAATAATTTGACAGATTTTTTGAAAACTTGTTGCCAGGCAATAGTCAAGAGAGCTTGCAAGGCTCGAGTGGCTATTTCCAAATGGCAACAACTTTGAACAAAATCTGTCAAATTATTTTCTAATTTATGGAACTCTCGAGTTATATTTGACTAGATTATTTTTTGATTCACAATTTTTCGAAGTAGTTTTTAAAATCTTTTTTGTTATTTCTGCATCAGAAAAGGTACTAAACCGATAATTTTCACCCATTTTATATATCGCGTTGACACAATAAGTAATTATTTTGAGAATAATCACAAGAGATTTATTCCCACTATAATAATGACATAATTGGGTGAAACTTACCCTTGTGATAAATAAAGAAGCATTTCATTGGTTTTAAGAAACGTCAAAAAATAATCTTTGAGATAATTGGAAACAAATTTTTATCATTTCTCGGATTTTTGTTTTGAATTTTTTTGAAGAGAAATTCAAATAGTTCTTCATTTTCAATTCTTATTATCTTTGACCTCGTCTTTGACATCATGTCATCCACATATTCATCTGACGTTTCATATTCCCACATTCAATATCCTCCAGGTGTCTTTTCTCTAGTCTGTTTTATCGCGAATATATGATCTTGTGGGTCTAAATCCGCTTTGTGATTCTGCTATTCTTGTATTTCGTTTTAATCCAACAGATTTGTACTTTGTATTTTGGTAGACCTGCAGCCTAAAAATTAGCGTTTCTTCATCTGTTAAATTAAATAAGCTTATTCTATTCGTTTGAAGTAACAGCCCAAGCAGTAAGTGAGGCACAAAATAACATGTTGAAATAGAATGTTCATTCAAAGTTTTCAATGACATAGAACTTAGTAGAAATTATCATGGAAGTTTTATGTTGATTTATATACTTGTAGTTAGGTTTGAAGGAGGAAGTATAAAAATTGTAAGAATGAAGCTTACATTTTCAACCTCATCTCCTTTCAACCTAGGAGATAATCTTCGTCGTGTAAACTTCGTTAATTGATTCTAATTATTGGAGTAGAGAGAAGTTTTGCTATTTTTTCACTAATGCGTTTTTTTGTAAAAGGGACAACCAATATTAATATGGAAAAATAAACTTTCTAGAAGTAAACTACTTATATAACTTTTATCACTCTCTCTAAAGTTTTAGTTTTCTTATTTAACATCGTTAATAAAAAAAGTTTTCGTCGTACTTTTTCGAGGAAGAAAACAAAAACATTTGATTGATTGACAAAGTTTTACATGTCAATCTTCTCTCTCAAGATTTACACAACTGACTTATGCCACTGTGATTTATGGACTGAATATAAAATTTGTATCGCCAAAAAGAATACTAAATATTCAAATGAAGAGCTCTGAATTCTCTTGCCATTTGAATGATATATTGCCGTTGAATTTCAAAAATATGTGAATCTAAAAATGAAATATAATATTATTCCATATCCAAGCGTAAGAAACATTTTTTGAATAGACAAACAAAAAAGAGGCGTTTTCAACAATCACTTAATGGTGCATCACGACCGATCATAAAATATGTTATAATTCTCAGCTAATTCCAGAACAGAAAAAAGTTTTCCCCTGTATTTGTCTTGGTATATTCAACAATAATTTTTTTTATGCTTCCCGATCCAGCTCCTCAAAGATCTTTTCACTATTATTTTTGATACACCAAGAATCTGTCCTCTTGCTCTCTTTTGCAAGTTTGTCAGCTTTTTCATAACCCTGGTGACCTGGTTCCCACATCAGCTTAATGTTATTCCGTACGGTTGACGCCTTAAGTGCCGCCTGACATAGATCTGCCTGCCCTATACACCTCTCCTCTACACTTGGCCTAAAATGAAGATGTGTAATTTCCCAGTGTCCCAGTGCCATTTGCAGTCCTAGACCCATCATATCTGTCCCTGTCGAATGATACTGAGTTCTTTATCAGTAAATACCTTTTTGTATTCAATTGGTCCATTACAGTAATATTGTATGGTTGTGTAGTCTGTTTCCATGCTCACCACGACCTTTGACACAACTCTTACGATATTCATGAGCCTGGATCTAGCGTTTAGGCTGCTCATCGTGTTTTCCAGTCTAGGGGTACGAAGTCTTATCTTTTCCTGTAAGGTGTAAGAGAGCTTACCAGTAGTGCTTACATTGTTACTGTGGGAATATTTCTTGGGATAGTGAGTCTGCCTCTTGCCCCTGTAATCTGATTGGCCTGAGGACAATCTATTATGACTTCCCAGTTCTTGAAGCGTCTCCAAGAAGTCCCAAACAAGTAGTCTAAGGATAAGTTGATACTTCCAATCTTTTAGCGCCCGGCTTGACTGGCTTGGTTCAAAAATTGTCTAGCTGTGAGCCAGGACTCAAAACTGCAATATAGCTAAGAGAAGTTACAGCATTGAGTCAACAAATTATGATTATTGATAATAACTCTTTAGAATACCGTATTGATTACACTGAATGTGGGAAAAATATTAATACTACGCATTAATTCCGTATTATATGAAATTTATATAATATATGAAATGACCCAATTGATACGATCTCTTTAAGGGTTAAGCTCGTGTGGCTGAATTTTTATCGATATTAATAAAAAAAGCAGTAACTGAAAACATAAAAGAACGATTTTGAAAAGTAGAACATGAGGTTTTATTAATGACATGCAATATATGTCAGTTTTACGCATATTTTTTACGCATGAATTCGGATGCGAGGATAATAATATTATTGTTATCCTGTTATATTTTGGTCTTTTGTTTTGTCCCTCTTGTTGAAATGTGAAATTTGTTATTTAAGGACGTTATTATATTTTGGCAAATCGGTCATCAGATTAAAACGATCTTTTGGTAATATCTTCAATAACTTTTGCTAAGAATATCAACACCAATTGTGCAATATATTCGCCATAATCGCTCTAAAAAAATATCCCCAAATTATAATTGCATCCAAAGCGTGAAAGTATTTCTGCTGTCTTTTCAGCCACTGTTAAAGTAGGTTATCGAATATCACGTGTTCGTTAAAGCTGTCAAATAATTTAAACTCCGTTGATGTACCCATAAGCCTCTTATCTCCGTGAAAATATTTTTATTTTTTTCAGCAATCTGTTCAACTGACAGTAAACGGTTGTCTTTTATCTATGCTAATTTTCCGCCCTACTGGAATTGTATATTGATGGCGACAGCTATCGAAAAAACGGATAAATTGCTGTCAGTTAAATATTAATGAAATCAGCTACCTAAGTAAATAATAATAAATTTGAAATTCCAGGCATGCTTACTGGTTCAATATGCTTTCAGTGAGGTTTTGATGAAAGTAGTTTCGCTTGTTATGTTCACATTTCATTTTAGTTAAAAAAAATCGCTAAATAAAATGATAAATGTAATTTCTTGAAAGCCATCCAGATTTTGACTGTATTGGAAACGTATTTCAAGCATTGTAAATTTGTGAATAGCTACTGTCATTTTACAAATAATAGTTTTTTCTGAGAATATTCATAGTATTGGCACAGATTATAATTAATTATATAATTAATTAAATAATTTTCACTGTTGCATACCCGTGTAAAACTGAGGATAAAACCAACATTAAATTCCATGTTTAAGTGGCTTAAATTCCAGACAAAACTCCCAAAAATATTTCAAATGCTTATCCATTAATATCTACAAATCAGGTGAATATGAGTGTCTTTTTGGTATGTATGTATCCCAAGCAGCAATTTAAATTCCATAAAGTTTGTATAAACAGCTACAAGATATGACTTATAGGATACTTAAATTCTTATAACAGTCTACAAAACAATTATATGATCCTTATACAACTGAAAAGGGCCCATTTTTATACAACTGTTTGCTTGTATAACATTTCTATTAAAAGTTTATACAACTCTTATATGACTGTTTTATAATCATTCATACAGCTACTATAAAATGATTTAATAGTGTGGCATGTAGTCACAATTATAAAATGGGATTGAAGCGGCACTATGAAGGTCTTACAAAATGGTTGTATAATGCAATATATTTTTTTATAATGCTGTTATTTCGAGCACAATGGAAACATTGTTTCATCTAGCATTTCATTTTCTAGTGATGAATATCGGAGCCAAATTATATTTCAAATTGAACGTGCATCATACATTTCATTTGTAGAAATGGAGATTTATCAAAACGACTTGGGCCGCTTGTTCGGACATCGATAGTAAAAATTATAATTTCATTTGGATGGTTTAATAGCACAAATTTTGATGCGCCGCAAATTTTACTGATAGATTATAGTATATATAGTATAGTATATATATTTGGCAAGAAAATGAAGCGCTTCAATTCTGGTCAAGTGGATACTTAAAAAAAATAATGAAATAGAATATCCTAAAATACTTTTCCTACAATCACATAGGAAAGTGACATATATCGCACTGTCTTGTTCTATGGAAAGTGGCATTTATTCATACGCATATGGAAAAAAAAGGAGCGATCTATTTGAAAACTGGAATTTTTGTCATTTTCTTGAAAAAAGTTTAGGGCACGGTCGAGGATCGAACCCGCGTACTCTTCGTCAGAAGTCCGATGTTGTACCAGCTAACCCAAACCACCTGTTATAATAGTCGGGAAATGTAATTATCTTGAAAGGTATTTATGATAAGTATGTGTGAAGTATGATAAACAACAATAATTTCACTTTCACAGAAAAGAATATAATATAATTATTCAACCAATTAATAATTGTGATAACCTACCTATATTATATAGTTAAACTACTTGAATTTTTGTCACTATTGATAGTTATTGTTACTTTTTGAAATCAATTATGTTGACTTTAATATTAATATTTTGTGTATTAATATGTCAGATGTTGATAACACATTATTTGGTGAAATTATCACGTAATCGTAGGAAAAATACTGTACATTATTCGTGCGAAAGTGATTTTTCACACTCGTGTGAAAAATGTCACTTTCCGCACACACGTTATGTAATATACTATTTTTTTATGACTTTAATAGTTTATCACTTCATATGGATATTCTTTCACAATATAATTCTTTAATTAATTCACAATTTTTCACATTTTTCAATATAGTTTCATGTTTCCAATTCATTTGCTCATAACAGCAGCGAAAGCGGTACAAGAATTGCTTATTCAAACATGGCGATTTATAAAGCAACAATTTTATCCCAAAGAAATGCCTTAAACAATATTTTATTGTAAATTGGAAAGGTATGCGATAACTGTTTTATAACGAAGAATATTCAGGCACTATACAACTAAAAAGTGTTTTATAATGCAACGCAATTGAATGCTATACAATATTTATTATACAAAATTATACAGCTTCAATAAGACAAGCTTAAGTAACTATTTTATAATGTTGTAGCTGTTAGTTATATAGTATATTATAGAACTCTTATACAATAGGTATAAAAGTCTTATAAAATGATATTTTTGATATTGTATAAACTGGCTTAAAAGGGATTATATCATTTTAAAATAAATGATCGTATAATGCGTTATAGCATATATTGTAAAAGTCACTATAAAATATAAAAATAAAATTATCGCAACAATAGGCTTAATAAAAATAAAAAGTCCTTAAAACAACGCTATTCGACTATTATACAACAATTCAGTCCTCTTAGAATTCCATTTTGCTAGATAGGATGTGTGTCACAGAGACCTAAACATCTATTGTGCCTCGTTTTATTCTACTCAGTTTCCGTGGAAATTCTTATCCCTTTTATTTGGAGGATTTTCGGGATATTCTCAGGCTTCAGTGTAGGTGAGTGTCCCTTTTCTATCCAGCAGCAGTAGAGCGTTTGATTACTGATAAAGGAAGCTCCATTGGTAGTAATTAAGCCACCTGAAAATATGAAGGTGATATCTATGATAACAATGAAAGTTTTCTAGTTAGGAACGTCCGCTCTGTTTGATTTCAGTTTTTGAAGATACCTGTCAACTAAGTCTTTGATCAGTATCAACCTATATAAAGATATTTTCATCACTCAAATATATCTGTAAATGTTCCTAGTATTGTGAAATTCTGAATAATTTGTATCAATTTCTAACACTATATATTGAATATTTAAAAATTCAAACCAGAAAAACGTACTTCAAAATCGCCTCAATCATCACAACGAATCCTCTTCAGAGCAAGACTACAAAGAAAACTCGAGTACATGAACGAAAAGTAGCAAGATTATCTCCACTACAAAAATATGCGAATTATTCAATTATTATTCAATACTTGTTTGTTATGCACTACGAAAATTAATTTAGCGTTATTCGCAGAACAAGTTAAAGAAAAAAAGATTACACAGCCTGCTCTTTGAAAATAAGCAACTCATTTTGTAAACAAGTTTGGATACAACAAAGGTTATTTAATACCAAATCCTCATCAAATTTTTCAGGAAATTTAATTTCAATATGTTCTGTTAGGTTAGGGAAGAAACCAATTCGCTACTTAAAGAAATCATGCCATCATTAAAATCCAGACTGATACTTCCACAGAACAGAAAAGACCAGGTTGTTTTAAACAGGTTAAGAATAGGACAATCAGCCATCACACTCTAGCATTTATTTAATAAAGAACCACCAAAGCAGTGTTTAATATGTGATGTGCCTCTAACCATAAAACATATACTGTTGGATTGTGCAAATTTAAGTGTTAGAAGAACAGTTAACAACATCCCACCTGATATAAAACGCGCTTTAAGTGAAAACGGTGAAAAAGTGCTCAAATTTCTGAAAGTCCCCAATCTCTATTTTGAAATATAAGAACTTATTGTATGTTTTTTCACGTAGTAACACTTTGTCCCCGCTCATAACCCTAGAGGTTGATGCGGTAAAATAAAAAAAAATGTATTGTTCTAGAAAACGTTTGGATTGAGATAAAAGCTTTGTATTACTGAGTGGAAAAATAGCTTTAACAGTTAGTCTCGACCACTGAATTGTACAACGAGACAGCAAGTACAGCTGTCAGATTGGTACAGGGTACAACAACGATGTATAGCTAAACTTGCAAGACACAAAAAGCACAAGAGACTGATGTGTAGCTGGCGATATGACACAAAGTTTTCCTTTTCTTGACCATCCAGAAATTTTTTAATCTTCTTAAGACACAAACTAGAACCATAGAAAACTTGATGAACATTAAGAAACTACTCTTAGATGTAACCAAACTTTTTCAAGTAACAGAAGTTAACTTCAAGCTTTAAAATTCCAACCACTTGTTCTGTTTTGCCTGTTTTGCAATTTCACTTGAACTTTACAAAGTACAAAAAGTAATTAAATCGACTGAATGCAATGCACGTCCTAATTGTTACTTAAAAAAAAGCGGCTTCAACGTGTAAATAGGGACTTTAAAACTACTAAAATACCTTCGAATGGAGTAATTCATTTCTTCAATGTACAATAGCAATTCTCTAAATTTGCAGCCAACTATTAACGACCCAAATTATAACATTCACCTAGTTTGCATTTTGATTACGTGAAGAAATTTTTTGTCATAAAAATCTTCTACTAGAAAGGAAGTAGGTAATATAAATAATAATATTATGTACTGGTGTTTTCCGTTGTATAGGTACTTGGAAATATAACGAATTATAGACAAAATATAAATTTAACTCGAAAATGTGGGCGATAGTCTTAGACCAGTTTTCATACAAGGTCTCTATTCTTACGAATGGTCAAATGATTTTGACATCGCAATTTCTAGATTTGTTAGTTCTGTATCATCAGATTAGGGTTAGATCGTAGAGTTAGTTTAAAACCTCATGGGTGCTACGTCAAAGATGTGCAAATGAGCAAAATCGGTACAATGCGGCTAAATCCCATGTATAGCAGTAGTTAAAAACATCGTCATTTGAAGTTGAGTTGTTGTTAACTTCACTGCTATACATGCGGTTTAGCCGTATTGTACCGATTTTGGTTATTTGCACATCTGTGACGTAGCACCCATAAGGTTTTAAGCTAACTCTATTTTATTCCACTATTTCTGTACGATGCATCCATCCCAGATAAATTCCCTCATTAAAAACCTGCACAACTCTTCAGAAATTCTAAAAGTTTGCTCAAATTGATATTCACTCAAAATATCAAAAGGCTGAAGGGTGAGATTGTTTAATCGGTTTATTTCCAAGATTTTCTAAATTTCCAATGTAAGGCAAATCATCCATTTCATAAAAAAAATTGATAACACTGATTTTGATTGCAGTGCCAAAAAGCAAAAAATTCTAGATCTAGATTTGGTTATCCTCAGATGGGTTTGTATACAAAACTCTATTCGAAGAAATTCAGCTTTAAAAATACTACAACATGAAAAGTGATTTTGGAATAATTGAAAGAAAATATTCAATAATTATACTCTGTTCAGATACAATTTCCGTCGGATATAGTACAGTTATATTAAGGTAGGCACCATTTTGTTTCACAGTCCTGCAAATGAAGTCAAAAAATCCGATTTAGAAGATTAGTTGTTCAAAGAATGTATGTAATTTTGATATTAAATTTTTAAGCAGTTTCTAATCTTCAGATATTTATATTAATAATACTCCATTAATTAATTTTAATAATCCCTCATAAATTAAGGTATTTCGACTAACGCTAGAGCTAGCCTTGAATCAAGATATTGTCTTTCGGCGTTTCTTGGTAGACGTTTTCACACCATAAATTGTATTTCAGTTCAGATAATAATTTTTTCGCATTTTGGCGCCCCTGCCACATGGCGCCTAGAGCAGCCGCACCTATCGGTCTACCCCAGGGCTGCTGCTGATTCGAATCGCCGGATGTTTATTTGATTGAGCCGGATTCTGAAGATGAGAGATAAAATTTTATTGTATTACCTAGGAATTTCAGTGAATAAAATTAATCAGTAGTGGGAGCACGAAGCTCGATTACTCGACGAATTTTGGCAAGTCGATCAAAATGTCACCTACGAAATTCTATTTTTCCTCTCGACTCGATTGAAATCACTCGACGACTCCTAAGTTGTCGAGTTGATCGAACCACAGTATACCTAAAGCCCGCCACTCACCATCCAACACCGCAGTACGATTTTGTCGAATGCGACAGAATTGGACGTAATTTGATCGTGTATTCCCGCCGCAAGACCAAGTCGGTTTGATTTGATCGCAGTGGTTGAGTGGTTGAATGCTTAATTTGACCGTGAATTGAGAGTTGCGATTTGATCGTACAACTTGAATGCTGAAAAACAATACATTTTCCAGTAAATTCTAAAAAATGGCCTATAGTGAGACGTTTTTAAGAGATTTTTTCAAATTATACAAAGAACAAGAGTGTCTGTGGAAAATTAAATCGCCAGCTTATCATGACAAAAATGCTAGAAAAAGAACTATGGATACTTTGATTGCGAAGTTTCAAGAAGTAAAAAATGATGCAAATGAGAATTTTGTAAAAAAGAAAATTAATAATTTTAGAACATCATACAAAATGGAATAAAAATTAGTAAAAAATGTTGCTATCTTTTTTGAGCGAGTATATTTTCTTCCAACATTTTCACGTTGAAAGTAAATTCGTACTGCGAAATTAAACGTGTGTGTTCTCATTCGATTTTCGACAAAATTGTACTGTAATTGCATTCAACAAAATCGTACTGCGGTGTTGGATCACGAGTGGCCGGCTTAACAAATACTGTGATCGAACTATTGAATTTATGAGGTTATGTTTGTTGTTTATTATTGGTGTGTGTGTGTGGTTTTTGTAATTAGAAATTCGTTACGTCTAGCTTTTTTAAATAATACTCATCAATTTGTTAATATATTAAATATTATAGGTCATTGTTAAAATGCTACCCATTGTTCATGTAGGATTGCGGCAACATGAAAGGCTCGCTAAAGCAAGAGACAATTTACGTCTTGTAAGAAAAAGACGATCATTACGAGTGTATAATGATCCATTCACTTTTCCCGAAAATATTGAGCTATTAAAAATAACTTCCCAAGTTTTTCATTGGGTTTGTACATGTTTCCAATCTAACGTATTCATTAAACACAAATAGCCCTTCGTCAACCAAGTCCAACTAAACACCTGACAAGCATAACAACAAATAATGAATGTCACTTCTCTAAAAAAAATACAACTATGAAGTTAGCTGACCAACGATTTTTTGATACAATGGGAATACGAACTCGATCGAGTTTCGTGTGCCCCCACTACAAACTTTGGAACAGTAAGGAGCTGCTTCATTGTTTTTTATGAGTTATAATAAGAACTATACTTTCTCACGTCTTTGGAAAACATGAAAACTTGCGATATTTTGCTATTGAAATGCTTAGAAGGTTTAAGACGTCGGTCGGTTATTAGTGGGCTAGAGCGAGAATAAATATTGCGTTGATTGTTAGCAGTCGCAATTAACAAAAGTCTTGGAGAGTCTAAAGATTTGACCAGCCGTCAATAGACACGCAAAACGTCTACCGATAGAAGTGTTGTCAGTTTAGGATATTTTGTAATATTATCAATTATTAATGAAATATTTAAAGGGTGATTATTATCGATAAAAACGTTTGTTATATAGAAAAATAGTATTTATTAACCATTTTCACAAAAGCCGCATTTCCAATTCCATCAACCCTTTTAAAAGCGTATCAAATACAAACATTTTATTGACAGAATTGACGGTTATTACGTGAAAAACATGAAATAACAATTCATCATGTCGATATACTAATAATAACCATCAGCTTGGTACACCATACTTTATTTAGAACAACACTAGAGTACAACGCATATTTTTTGCAGCTTTACATATTACACCCGAAGGCTGTATAATTCCCCGGGCTGGCACATACTGCAAATCCCCCGTTTCAACTCTTCAACTCTATTTATTTTTTCATCAGGCAATTTCATAAAAATCGGGATCAAAGCAACATATTGAGCGATACGTGCACTGATGAATAAATACTATTAAGATGTTTTTTAATGAGATTATTTCTATTTTAATTAATATTGGATGGAAGTAGATAACGTAGGAAATGGTATAATGATTCAGCTTCGGTAACTGAAACGAATGAATAAAATAATAAATAGGGCTTCGTGGCGGTAGGATCAAGATTGTTTGGACCTATTGTTGAAATCAAAATCAAATCAAAAATTCATGTTATAAGGAAAAAGAAAATAGATATATAAGAAACCGACTTGTTGGTTTTAGGATTTAAGGAATAAGAATTCAACCAATTGGAATATAGGACTTGACATATGACATATAGATCTTTTTTCTGTAATTGTAAAATTGAAAAATGGAAAATTTCCATACGTATGCTGCTAAAATGTGTGGACGTGAATATGAAGGTGACAACAATTCACTCCATTCTGTTCTGGACTCTCCATCGCTGATTGATTGCGATGCTACTGGAAGAGAGAATGTGAATACTACAGATGAATTTCTTATTCAGATGGTAATGGGTTATCAATTTCTTTATAGTGAACAAAGCAGCGATTTTGAAGATGCTGGTATGAAGGATAATGCATGGGTGGAAATGGTGGCCTCATTAAATTTATCAGGTTGGTATAGGAACATATCGCACCATTAGAGAAACACAAATGCAAATTTATGCAAAGTCTGAAGCAAAAGCAGCATCGAATGAAGGAAAGAGAAAAACAATATTACACGCAGGATCAGAATATGGTTGGATTCCAAACGCTTTGTGGCTTTCAGCCAAATATATTAAGGACTATCACGAAGATGAGACGGCAGAACTTGCTGAAGATTGGTTTAGAAAACTTATGTTTTTCAACATTCCACCAAACAGCGTTATGGTAATGGAAAACGAAAGCTATCATTGCAAAAATTGCTGGCTCAAATAATACGAAATTGGAGATGCAAAACTTCACTTTTACAAGTGCTGGAGTAATTTTCTATAAAGAAAGCCTATGTTTGAAAAAAATACTGTCTAAGCTGGAAATGTTTTCTGTCAGTCATGTTTTAAATGTTGAAAACTCGTACCTTTCTGTAGAATCAATAGCGGCATTTAGAATTAATTTAGATGAGAATAACGATAGCGACACTCAACTAAATGTAGAATAGAATTCTACATTTAAATATATTACTTGTATATCTTCTATATTATGCAAAATATGATTCAAATTTTGTAAGTTCAGCCCTGTGACACATTTGCATCATTTACTTGACGATTTTCGACATAATATGCCTCCATGGTTGCGACCGAAGAATGAAAGTGTACCGAAGACCAAGAGAGTGATTTGTAGATTGCTGCTTCGAAGAGCGGAGTGCTTATTGAGGTGGTTCCTGTATGATTTGGGGTGCAATTTCTTTAAGAGCACGAACCGACCCTGTGATCATGCGTAGGGGCAACCGTATTCCCGGAAGACGAGTTTAACGGCTGCTAGATATATCGAGGAGATTTCAGCAATTTATGTGGTACCTTATGTCGACTACATTGGAGACGATATTACCTTTGTGCATGACAATGTAAGGCGGCACACCGCAAGAATCGTGCAAGATTACATTGCAGAAGTCGGTTTTCGAGTTATGGAGTGGCCAGCATACAGTCCTGACCTAAATCCAGTAACACATTAATGGGATGAGCTGAAACGAAGAATTCGAGCTAGACTTTATACCCCAAACTCGCTCCCAGAGCATATTGTCGCAGTAGAAGAAGAGTGGCTCAACATCACAAGAAACAATAGCAAACTTGATTAGATCCATGCCTAATCGTAAGGGAAAGGTTATTAGGGCAAAAGGAGGTCATACCAATGATTGAAAAATTTAGTGTTGAGTTTTAAATTGTCAATCACCATATTTATGTCAATAACAGAAAAGCTTGGTTTGCTCAATGCATCAATTTCTATGTTCAACAAAAGAAGTCGAAATAAGTTTCTATAAATTCAAACTCACATTAAATCATATTAAATTGTCTTTCAAACAATATATTAATTTTTTTGATCTGATGAATAATTGAAATGAAAAGTTTACAGTGGGCCGATTTCTATGCACGCAAGTGTATAACGCGCAGTGTACATATTTATTCACATCTATCTCATTTTTGCAATTTTCAGCCTCGTTAGAACCAATCCCTGTGTAAATTTTTAATCAGAGAAATTTAGTTTAAAATTCATTAACATCCAACACCAAAAGTTTTAAAACAATATCAAGAATGGGAAGTTTACCACGGTTTTCTTATTAAAAATGAATTAACAAATTTTCGCATGCAACTTATTAAGTCAACATAATCCTTTAGATAATTCGGTCATAAATACCATTCACTGTAATTAACTTGCGTTAAAATTGAGTTAATTATTATGTAGAGTTATAAATTAGGTTCTCTAGAACAAACGTAGAATAGAAGTAATCAAATATTTACACAATCTCGAGTATTCATCGGGAAAACATAATACTAATATCTAAAGGCGTTAATGAATTGTTTGTTCAATATTACAAGTTTTCGTTGAAAAAAATACGTTAATTATGTAGATAAAAGTGTATACAATGCATGTAAATGACTAGGGATAATAAGAGTAATTGTGTTTTTGGGAAAATATTATAGGGAATTTGTTAAATAACAGTATGGCATTAATGTTTTTTGGTAAGATATGTTTCTAAGCGATATAAAAGATAATTAATAAGTGTCTTCAATATGCGGAAGCTAACGAACCTACCATTCACGTTAGACGTCAATACCTTTTATAAACATATTTCAGTTCAACATCCGCCAACCCCCACTACACAGTCTATAAATTAATCCCAAATATATAAAACGAAGAGTCAAATCACCCCCCAAAATCAACACGCACCATGCTAAAATCTATCCTACACAACGTTGACCTCAACTTCACACTACCTTCACGTATATCCTCCTCACCTCCATTGTAAAAAACAAACACCAATGATCGACAGAACACTACTGAAACTGAAAAATCAAGAAACCCCAAGCATAATCTCAAAAAAAGACATTCACCAAACGTATCAACCAACAGAAATTCTATTCTTCAGTCCTTCAAAATAAACGCTCGAAATAAAAAGGTATCTATCAGCTATCAGTGCAGACTCTCTCTCCTTAATCGAAGAAATAAGGAAAGCCAACTCAAAACACCCTCTAATAAAAGAACTCCACGGAGGATACGAGATACTATTTGAGATACTATTTTCTCAAAACACCACGGTCACGTATTTGGACCCCATCACATATTGGAATCATTGGGAATGAAACAGCTGACAACGCCGCTAAGCTGGCTACAACCAAAACCCAAATAACAAACCTACAAATCTATGACGACCTAAAATCTCTGTTTCTAAATGTTCTCAGAGACTCTTGGCAATCTTACTGGGACACACATTCCACCCTTCATGAAATCTAGTCTAAAATATCACTATGACATCATACTCTCCAGGAAAGAAAAAGTAATTATAAGAAGACTGCGCATTGGACATACACGCTATACCCATGGATACTTAATGACAAAGAGATCGCTCCCTGTGCCAGTTATAATCTGTTGATCTAACTGTTAAACAGATTCTAGTGGAATGTCTCCACTACCAAATCTACCAGCAGAAACACAATATAAAAAACCACTCAGTGATATCTTGAAATTTAGTGGAGTGAATATCCTACCTAAAAGACATAAATTTAATAAACCATAATATCTAACATGTTCCACCTGAAATGTATCCAATATCATAACTGTTCTAGCTCTAGTTTGGTTCAATTTCCCTTTTCCACTTTCTGTGTTTAATATTTCTTCAAAGTCCTTCCATCTTTTTATAGTTTCATCTTAATCTGTTACCAAATGTATGTGTATATTTTTAATATATACAGTTTTCAGTTCTGCTTTTCCTTTATTTCTTTTGACTTCCTGATAAGCAATAACTATAGACTGAAAATAGGGATACAAATAAATTTCAAATCTCAAAGAAATTAAAAACTTTAAGTGGATAACATCAACTACAGCCGTTTTGCGAGAAAATTACCCTATTTATACATCGAACTAATACGATTTATCCGAATTTCTTGAGAAGTTGCATCGAATTCCGAATTCGTACTACTTCACTTTGGCGACTACTGAAGGTGGGAAAACCGGGATTGAAATCAGGGTTTGGAAAAGGCTACATCATTCTTCAACACCATATCCGGCGCAATATTCCTGCCATGTGCGGTGGCCGTTTTCAGTAAAATGAGAATCGGGAATTTCATATCTTGGGGAATATCATTGATATATTGATGCACTTTCAACTGAAATTATTTCTGTGATTGTTTTGGAAATTTCCGCCTTTACCATTAGGGATCACTTTGAAACGAATTTCTCTTTATAGCTGAAATTAGAGGGTGACTGTTAAATTTTGGTTGACAATACTCGCTGTTTTCTATGTGATGTATCAGTTGCCTCTACCGAAACAGTTAGGCGTGTGTTCATTGCCCTTCTTACTTTTAACCGTTGTGTTTGGTAGAGGGAACTGATCCAATTAGATCAGTTCCACACATAAGACATTTCTTGTCTCTCTCTTTCAAGTAGTGTTGTTCATATCATTCTTGCCGTACTGTCAAACTGTCAAACATTCTACAGAAAATATTGGGTCTGCCTACTTGGGTATTTGAAAATATAGATTTCTATTGGTCAATTTTTCAGTTTTATAATGAAAACCAGTGTTATAATGAGTATCATTATGAAACTGAAAATTGGCATTTAATTAACAACTTATAGGTAGTATAGGAGTAGAAAAAATGTTTATTAATATTAAAGGAGTTTTAACATGCTGCGACCATAAGTTTACACCCTGTATATCGAAAGTAGTGAATGTGTGAAAATAGAGGTACCAATATACAATGTTATATTAAATTCCTCCTGTAGATGTATATAAAGTTGATGGCTGTAGCAAAAAAAGGTTTAGTGTCTCTTCTTTTCTAAATTACTTTTAATTCACAATGGTCATCTATCACTTTGGTTCCATGTTAATGAGTAAATGTTTTTTCTTAGTTCTTTGCTGTTTTTTTAATTTCCAAGCTAGATTAAAGGATTATCTCCTACCCAAGGATTATAACGACAAAAGTTTTAAACTGAAACCAAAACACAGCTAAAAATTGATGGGCGTGATCAAATTATTTTCCTGTTCTCATTGTTTTCGATTCAATAATTTCATACTATCCTTAAATAGCAGAATTTTATGAAAATAAGTTTATCTTTACTGTTATATTCCTACTAATAAGCTTGTATTCGTTTTCATTTTGTAAACACTCTATTTTTGACAGTTGTAAATAAAATATTGTACAAAACAAGTCAGTTATATGTTTCAATCCGAAGAATCAATTTACTCACATTTTATTTTTCAATTATTTTCAAATAATTACAAAATATTAATTTCATTATAATTCCATCCTTGTAGGTATTTAAAGTTAATGCGACAAGTTAAAACTTTCTGACCCTAAATTGCTTCGCTGCCATAATACGTTTAATATATAGCCGTGTAGGTCATCTAGATGCATCTAACAATAATTTATCAAAAATAATTCTCCAACATGAACCTTTCGACTTAATTCATTAATCATTTTCAAAATTGCCATGTCGGTCTCGCTATAAATACAGGCAAAATATTTATCGAAAATGTTTGTGTGAGACATATAAAACTCTTGTTATATAGTACAGGTGAACAGTTGAATAAACTGTTACACAATAGTTAGGGAGATTCACAAATATTGTATTTTTTATGCAGGTATTGATTTATAAGATTATTAGGAATATACAAGTTAAACATGATAAATCAAATTAGACTCGTCAATTCACAACCATATAAAATAATATGAATGAAACGTCAAATTTTATTTAACATAATATGTATAAATTTTGAAAAGTTTAATGAGTGGGCTATATTACAATTTCTGACCAAGTGCCTCTCCTATTTAGTTGCTGTTCATTTTATTTGAATTGTAGTTTTTGTCGACCCAGTATTGAATTCAAGAAAATTGTTGTGCAGGTGAATAGTACTCAGGATAATGAATTGATTTGATTAAAACATTATCTCCAGTCCTGTCCAGTCCTCTCAGAGCTTCTGGACTGATGATATCTACCTCGACACTCGCCTACAAGTGATATTGTCCCTTCTAATTTTAAACCAGAATAGTGGGTTATATCTTGCAGATATACCAACACCGTAATTCAATGACCTTCGTGGAATATAGCCAGGGAAGTGGTTGTTGCTTCTCAGTGAATGGTCTGCTCTTTAAAAAGTGATTTTTAAATTTGTAAGGCACTATAATAGTATTAAGCTATTATGTTTGAAATCTATTTATTAATATTTTTAGAATATCTTTTAAAAATCACAATAACTTTTCGACACTTTTTGTAAAATTCATAAGACATCAGCCTTCTCGCTTCAGTCCCTTTTTCTAGTTTAAAAGTCCATGGGAATCTCCAAAATTCTAGATAAACGATAAATAATGACTCGGTATTATTAAGTCTGGATTTTTTTCCTGGTAACAGACTTTCAAATTGATGTAGCTTCTAGTGCTCCAATATCTGCAGTAGAGCTAATAGTTGCTATTAAAATATCATCTTTCTTTTTCCCGAGAAAATTCTCTTTATATTTGTCGATTTTGTTGCGAAAGCCTGCAAAACATCGAATTTCGATTTGCTGAAGGTAATTACGATATTTGCGGAAGTGTTAATCTATAAATCCTGTGGTGAGGTCATCCTGCTTCCAACAAGTGTGTTCTAGATTTCGAAGCTTTTACGGTTTGGCAGCTATCCATATTACAATGAGAAATTCAACGCGTAGATTGCTTCGAATTATACATTTAGTTCGTCTTTTCCAATCTATTTATAGATAACTGTTTTATACAATTCACATCGTCCTTCTGGGAAATATTTTTCACATTAGGCGTTCGAACTTATTCCAAAATATTTAACTGTATATTGGCAGCAAGACACGGGACAATTTATAGCAAATAAAATAAAGTAAAATTAAAAAAGAAATAATTTTATTGAGTTCTGCGCAATACCAAGACCTCAAATCTTAGAAACAGATACTTCTATTAAACAAAAACTTATAAGGACATTCATTTCAAATTCATTTCAAGATACTTAACTTGGTATCGTTTCATTATAGATTTTGTAGACGTTAAGGCACATTCCATGCCTACTTTGTAGCCTACCTACCTTGTAGACCCCTTCGTTCACTAGCAGAACACTGTGATAAGGATGTCCGTCTTCTAGCTCTAAATGGAAGGATACCACGGTCTTCCATACCACCTCTTTGGAGGTAGACCCGTAAAATTTATGTGTGGCGGCTGCACTTGACTAAATTTTGCCTCATGAGGTATTTTCGGAATATCTTGTGGATAATTTTTACCAAGTAGGTATCATCAGCTTAGGATTCAGAAAAAATTGACCTGCTGGAATGAGATTTACCTTCTGTAAAGCCATCTTGTTTTCAAGTAGCTTAACAAATATAATTTTTTTGGTGATAGAATGCAAATGCTTCCTCACATCCACTGACTGCATATAGGGACAGAAGTTTCAGAAGAAAAGATTGCCTGGGAAAGTGGAACGTAGTCTTAGAGATTCTAGGTTTCATGACTTTGATATTTGAGGAAAGTAGATATTAAATGACAGGCCTAAATGAGAGACCAACATTGGTACGAAAGTTAACACCTGCCCTTTCAAAATGCTATGAGTGAAAATTCTTGACTTTAATTATCAATATATCAATGGCCAAGAGAGGATGATTAGGAAAATTCATATAATAAGTGGAAATATTCACATATATGTGACAACACAATTCACACAATATGTACTACGTGAATCAATTCGTCTCCAAAATATGTGAAACAATCCTTGTGTGAAAGTTCAAGAATATAAAATTAGTTGAACACATGAAAATCCTCTTAATTAATTCACACAAACTGAATTGTCCCTCAGAACTGTAACATAATTTTCCCATGATTTGGTTCTACCAGACACATAGGCGATTCGCTTGTTAATTATTTTAATACCTCAAAAACTTGTATATTATTTTGAAAAGGAATTAATTTTATCGATATCATTCCTCAGCAATTTAAAAGCGTACACCGGTCGAATAAAATATCCATTTCCAGACAAAAGAATAAACCTGGCGAAGAAAAAGGTAAAACTGTGAATATTCTCAACCCCGCAAGTCGACCTGTGAGACTAAATAAATAAATATAAGAGACTGGAAGAAATGAAACCAGTTGAATAAAGTAAACCCTTTTTAAACCTTTCTCTTTTTTTTATTAGAAGCGTGAGGGTTGTTTTACTAGAATAAAACACTTTATATAATCGAAGAAGAAGCTTATTTGATAAAATGTTATAACTAATAATAAATATACTGGGTATTCAGAAATATTGGAAGATTGGGGGATTGGATATGTAGTTATTTATTATTATTATTTATATTCATAAATTTACGCTATACTGTTCTAGAGCAACGTAAAAAATAAATTAAGATCTTCGAATAAATCACCCTGTAACTTTTTCTGTACGCACTACGTGAGGTTATATCAAACTATTTTTGATCCCAGAATATGTGGTATGATTTAAAACAGAACACAGAGCCAGATGCTGCAAATGCAATACGCATATATACAGATGGTTCAAAAATGAAAGAAGGCTCAGCATGTGGAGTTTACTCGAGAGCACTAAGCCTAAAGATTAAATTGGGAATGGGAAACAATACCAGCGTGGTTCGAACAGAACTGGCTGGTATCTCAATTGCCACAAAAGAACTAACCAGAAGAGGAATTTCTGGCAAAAACATAATAATCTGCACTGATAGTAGACAAGCCCTGTTAGCCTTGAACAGACAACGTGTTATATCGAGGCTAGTACTAGAGTGCCACCAAGATTTAGCTGACGCCTCGGCAGATAACAATATTTTCCTGAGGTAAGTTAAAGGGCACGACAGGAGTGAAGGAAATCGCATTGCTTCGACACTTCGACAATTGCGAAACTAGCCAAACGTTACATCCATGCTCAATCCCTTAAGAGATGGGATGGAATCAAAGGATGCAGTCTTGCCAGGATCACCATGGGCGACCCTGGGAAGCTGGCGCCGAAGAAATAATTGGCGATGACCAGGAAAAACCTACGTTTAAGAGTAGGATTTCTGACTGGTCACTGTCAACTAAGGAAACACCTCCATACTATGGGGCTAGTGGACACACCTCTATGCAGGATGTTTGAACAGGAAGATGAAACTGTCAGGCATGTCTTATTCGAGTGTCCGGAGTTATCGTCAATAAGAGAGTGTGTGTTCGGTGAGTCTTGGCCTACACCTGCCGATATAAAGGAGATGTCTCCTAGTGACCTGTCCACCTTCCTGAGAAGGACAGGATGGACAATGACCTAGGAGGACAACTCCTCGGGAGGATGTACAATGGATCACATGTGGCCTAAGTGCTGTGAGCCTACACACTCATCCTCCCTACTCTACAGATGTGGTATGATTTAGTACCAATCTTGGGACACCTTGTATGATGATTTATTTTTTCATAAATCTCTCAAATAGTGCTAAATGTCCCGGAAGTCCAGCGATGTGATAAATTATTGTCTGTGCCTACGATTTATACTGCATGGGTCTATCGATTTCTTATCAAAATATGCTAAGAGTGGCATACGTCGTCGACAAAAATCATCTTTCTGGTGATAAAATTCGACGAAGGTAAAATCCGTGAGGGAGAAGGAATAGATTCGGAAATAATACTGATTTCAGCAAAAAACGTCATGGAACAGAATAAATGAGGCGTGTTGAAGAAACGCTAGATTTTCGGAATTATTTAGTGTCTCCAGATTAATACAAAAATTGTTACATTCCATAAATTCCCTACATTATTGTGGATATTACATTCCAATACATGTGAAGGAGTAGCTAATAAAAGCACTATGAAAAATTCGCGTTTTAGACATTTGGTTTGAACTTTCCTGCTTCATTTATTATGGAGAATTTCTTCAGGTAATGGCAGAAACAAAAACAAATTAGAAACTGATATCCCATCAATCGGCTCGACTCAATTACCCCAGTATGTTCCACTTAAATCACCCAGTCGTGTTTGTGAATTCATTCTCGTAAATCTACGGCACACGCGATCTCGAACTCAATCATTATTGTTATGGTGAGTTGAAATTGACCCACCGATGCCGCAATGAATCGCTCCATTGTTCTCATTAAAACAAATTAAATTGGATGCAATAGGACATTACAAACAAGAATCTATCTATTTGACAGTATGCCAATGTCACACCATTTTTATTTCCAAATAGATTTCAAGCTAGACTAGTAGTAGGAGAATACCACTCAATGGACTCATATACTGTCCACTGTTTAATACTAGGTTCCCAGGATGGATGGATTTAAAAGAGTGAAGTACAGTTAGCTAAAACGTATTAGTGCTTGTAGTACAACTCATAGAAGGACAAACTCTAATACTCTAATAGTTCCGCGTGTAATTTGATATCCACTTAATACCTCAAATGTTGTGGCTCAATTTTTGTTTGAGTTTAATAACGCCCAACTAACTGAGATGCTAGTTCCAATTTGGAAATCTAATTTCATATCTTTCTTTCTTGAGGGTACTGTGGACTATGTGATTCTCAAAATAAGATTTTAGACAATACGATATATATTATATCCCAATGAATATTTTTTGATTTTGTACTTTCTTTGTATATTTCTATCAAATTAAGATAATAAATCTTACCTTAAACCTCACATATTACGAAAGAAACTATAAAAATTTTTCAATGATTACAATTTTCCCCATAAACTTATCACAAGCTAAATTTTTTGGGTATCTAATTCACACAATTCAGAAAAGGTTTTTTTATTATAATTTTTTTGTGACTTAGTGTTTTCTCATGAGTAAACTGTTTATGTACAATTAACATCTTTTTTCACTTTCTCTAATTTATCATACCACAATTGAATTCAGAAATTTCCATTTCATAGATCGTTCTTTTTAAAGTGAAAGAGAAAATGAATGAAATAATTTTTTTTTCACGTTTAGTTCAGTTATAGTCCAGTAAATTAAGGGACAAAGCTCCTGAAAAGTCCCTGAAGACTTCACCTTGCGCTCAATTTGTAGATCACGGTAGGTGTTTTTAAACGAGAAAAAACTTAACGCGATTGAGTTTACGGAAAGGGGAGAAAATGGCCCCCTAAACTCTGGAAAACGGATCTGGAAAGCGGGTCTCTCGCTATCTGGATTAATATGCGAATTAGAGAATTTTTTTCCCGATAAAAAATGAAGATCGTTCTATTATCTACAGAAATGGTCCCCATAATTTTTTTCGAAAATTCGACAGTTATCGAGATAATGAGACCTAAAAGTCTCCTCATTTCAGCTGCTGCTCTGCCTGTAGGAATTCTGCTGTCTATGCAGGGGGCAGACGAATTGTTCCATAACTCGGTAAAAAATTAACATTTCCTGATGATTCAAAGTTCATCACAATGGGAAGACCCGTAGCTATCATTCCATGTGACTTGCAGCTCGTCCGTACTTGACAAAAATATTTAAAGCGGACAAAGTTTTTTTCCACAAGATTTTGAGACTATTCCGTTAATTTGTTCATATTTAAAAAATAGTCTTTTATCCTATTTATTTAATAATGGAACCTAAGGAGGACTTGAATGATCTCAGATATTTTTTTTAATATCTTTGTTGCGTTTTCCCCCTTCCTTAAATTCAATTCTCATTTAAAAACACCTGCCGTGACCTACAAATTGAGCCCAAGGTGAAGTCTTCAGAGACCTTTCAGGAGCTTTCGATATTTTCAGGTGTTCAGTTACTGGACTATTAATAAACACTTTTCGGGTAAATTTAGTTTAAGATGCGATGTGTTCAAAACTTTTCGCGTATCCTTGTGAATCCCAATGTTTATTGCTAATACTTTGGTCGTACCCAATTCTTCCAAGACTCACTGGCAAAAAAATAGCCGATCGCTGATCTAGTAATGACGTTACTGAACGGACTTTGATTCCTTTCCGATCCAAATAAATTACTTTAATACAATAAAAATTTAAAAAAAGCGCATGTTCTATTTGTACAAAATCTACTGGTAAAACATCAAAAGACTCTCCGAAGTTCTTTCCTCTTTTCTGTTGATACTCAAGGTTTTTTGAGACATATATTCGAGAGGCCTGTTGGGTATACTTCATGACGACGTATAACATGATTCGATTCTTAATATTTTACACAATAAGAGGTGACTGGACTATACGGTAACATAACCACACTATCTTCACATCATTTTCCTTACAAAAGATTTATTAAAGGGAGTAGAAGAAACTTTATAACTTGTTTTTATTCTCTACTTCACCATTTATTCTATCATTCTAACCTTTTTAAAATTAAATTCTTTTGCGTGGCACCACTGGTAATTTGTTTTCAAACTTCAGATTAGGGTTTAAATAACGTCGAATGTCAAATTTAATGCTGTCTTGGAAGAGGCAATTCTTCGTTAAGATGGGCTTAGATGCTGGTCGGAGTTTCCGATATGGTTGAGAATAATAATGTTTCAAGAATTAGTGAACTTTCTGAGATGGCTAATTTGCAGACCTTAGGGTCTTCGTTATATACAGAGGAAACTCTATATTTTTCCAGATTCCGTTATCCGCTGTTACGTAGATTTGATTAAACTTTGAGGATAGACGATTTATATTTAATAAACTGTTCCGCAACTTCTCTATAATACCACAATCATACCAATAACTTCCTCCACATCAAGTTGATTCAAAACAAAATCTTTAGTTCCAAATTACAGTTGCCTGAAATGAAGTAGAACAATATCTGATTTAAATTCTTGAAATTACAAAAGAAAACAACACAGCTGGTACTTTAAAACTTAATATCATTAAACTTCAACTTTTGTGTTTTTCATTCAATTTTTTACGGAAAATAAAAAGATAAAACCACATATCTTTCAACTAAATACTGTATTGTTTAACCGTGGTTGATTCCGCTCATTTGCCTGACCTACTTAGTGTACAGGAAAATATGAGAGTGCTTTTCAGAAAGATTATCTCAACGGCATAACTAATATCATCATAACCTGTATTTTTTTCCTTATAAAGTCTTTAAGACTTTACTTTCTTTTTGTAGTGGGACTTTTCCTTCAAGCAATATGAAGAGAATAATTGAGGTCGGTGTTGCAACGGATTATCTTTATAAACAAACATCTCTCTTCTTTTAATTATGGTAAATACCTTTAGAAATGAAAAAGAAAAAAAAAGGTGAATGCTTTTTGATCCAATGCGCTGATTAAAATCTGAAAAAGCACAAAGGGATAAGGGATTTTGTTGCAGGTCAAATCCGATGGAAAGGATGCAATTCGATTCATCTTTGAAGTGACACAAAGCTTTCAGATTTACAGAGTGGGTTGAAATCAATGGACGGCCGATTTTTTTCGATAAACTTACATTCACGATTTGTAAAATGAATATTTTCCAGTTTATAGAAATGTATATCAGACTATTTTGAGATATGTAATACGTCAGGATATAAATTTCTTCTCTCTTACGTCTACTTATCGCGTCACAAGTTTAACTTCAAAAAACTGTTCGACTGTTATTTCAAATAATACTTAACAACTCGCGGCTAACGATGTCATTCGTTATAAATTATTGGTTTAATTAGAAAACAATTTGCCCTATACATTTGATAACCTATTAAACAGTATAATGACGATTATTTGTTTGTAATGAACGCGACAAATTAACCGTTAAATTACAGCGAAATATTTTTGAAGGTTATTAATTAGTTTCACGAAAACGCAACCAATTTTGACATGATCTACAAATTATCTTTCATGTTCCGCTACATTTGTGTGTACGCAAACTTTCACATGAAAATTAATGCCTGCAACGAATATAAAAGCACCGGTGATTTTAGCAAAAGACTTTCTTATTTTTGATTCTACATGAAAAGATGGGTAGTAAAAGTTACAGTGTAATGTGATTTAAATATGGAAAATATATCCTCGAAATTCCTAACTATTACAATCTGTGTTTATAAAAAAATACTGTTCCAGTTCGGTACAAACTTTAAGCACATTTTCATGTCAAAATTCAACGTACTTCAACAGCTCCTCTCCTCGTTGTTAATTCCAAATAACTTCACTGTCCACTATTTTCCAGAATTAAGCCAAGTGTTACTCTTTCATGTTGAATTCAACGTACTTCAACAGTTCCGTCGTAGTTATTCACCATTTTGTGAGAGAGAAGATAAAAAATGGGTTTAAACGTATAATAATTGTTACCAATTTGGATATTTGTATACGTCGCAATTCGCAATATTCTGCAGCTATCAAATGTTGAATATGTTCCACGCAATTGAAAACGAAATTCAAGATAAAAATATTCATTTTCTGTTGTCATCAAATACCCAACGGAAAGTCGATTTTTCGCGTTCGCTTAGCTATAAAATTTACGTTCTACTGTCCGGAACTTTGGTTAAAAATTACCTCTCGACTCGGGGACACTTAAATACCACAGGTTACGACACGGAGGCTGGCGTTTAGTTTGGAAGTTGAGGTAAAAATTTTATGTTTACGATGGGACTGAGCATTGTATTTATGCCGATCCATATAAGTTGCGTCTTGTTGGAAAAACCAAAAATAGAAATCATGCCGTACTTGAAGTAGTTGAACGTTATAAGCCATTTTCTTTTCTGTTCATTTTTATTGCTGCAACGTGATATAATTTTCCAGAATTGAATACTTGTTATGATGAGTATATACTTTATGTCAAGAAAGTACTAGGCATTGTTTATTCATTATCCTGTCAAAATTATTTTTTCCGATAAGTTGGCACGATTCTTTTCTATACTAACGCAAGTTTAACCACCATTTGTCAAGTAGGTCCATTACTATAAAGCTCAATTTTGTCAGCTTATCTCAACAACAGTGAGAAAATTTCGAAAAACAAATTTCGTATGCCAAAGCACTAGAATGAATTTCGTATGACAAAGTTTCATGCTAATGCCCCTATTGCAGCACCCCCCTCAGGTAGGTTCACGCGTTTTTTGGCTAGTACCACCCTCTATTTGCCAAAGTATGCGTTTGTGCAGCTTCCCAGCCCCCATAACACCATTCTGGCAACTTCTTGTCTAGAACTCGCTTATTGCATCTACTTAGCTGATCTCAAGTATTTTTTCGCGACCTCAACAGTGAGAAAATGTCGAAAAATAGCATTTCATATGCCAAAGCACTAGAATGAATTTCGTATGCCAAAGCACTAGAATGAATTTCGTATGCCAAAGCATCAGAATGAATTTCGTATAACAGAGTTTCATGCTAATGCCCCTATGGCAGCACCCCCCTCAGGTAGGTATACGCGTTTTTTGGCTAGTACCACCCTCTATTTACCAGAGTAAGCGTTTGCGCAGCTTCCCAGCCTCTATAACACCATTCTGACGACCTTTTAT
>CAJUYG010000010.1:28167-39418 GCA_910591675.1 Galerucella calmariensis | reverse complement strand
CAGAACTCGCTTGCTGCATCTACTTAGCTGATCTCAAGTATTTTTTTGCGATCCTTACAGTGAGAAAATGTCGAAAAATGAATTTCGTATGCCAAAGCACTAGAATGTATTTCGTATGACAAAGAGTTATGCTAATGTCCCTATAGCAGCACTCCCCTCGGGTAGGTTCACACGTTTTTTGGGTAGTAACCCCCTCTATTTGCCAGAATATGCGTTTGCGCAGCTTCCCAGTCCCCATAACACCATTCTGACCACTTTTTGTCCATAACTCGCTTACTCTATCTACTTAGCTGATCTCAAGTATATTTTTTTAAGACCGACCAGAAAATATACCCTTTCTGGACAATTTTTCGTCCAGAAAATAACGTTTTGCCGATCTATGTATGCGCGTTTTTTGGTTAGTAATTCCCTCTATTTGCCAAAGAAAGCGATTGCGCAGCTTCCCAGCCTCTATAACACCATTCTGACGACCTTTTATCCAGAACTTGCTTGCTGCATCTACTTAGCAGATCTCAAGTATTTTTTTTGAGATCCTTACAGTGAGAAAATGTCGAAAAATGAATTTCGTATAACAAAGCACTAGAATGTATTTCGTATGACAAAGAGTTATGCTAATGCCCCTATGGAGCGCCCCCCTCAGGTAGGTTTACGCGTTTCTTGGCTGTTACTACCCTCTATTTGCCAGAGTATGCGTTTGCGCAGCTTCCAAGTCCATATAACACCATTCTGACCACTTCTTGTCCAGAACTCGCTTGCTGCATCTACTTAGCTGATCTCAAGTATTTTTTTACGATCTTAACAGTGAGAAAATGTCGAAAAATTAATTTCATACCAGAGTATGCGTTTGCGCAGCTTCCAAAACCTCATATCGCCAATATGACCACTTCATATCCAGAACTTGCCTAATACATCTACTTTCAAAGTAATTTTCGGCAAAATAATTTGCCGTTACAAATGTTAGACAAAAGGTACCTTTTAAATACATAAAGTTCGTCCTAAAAGATGCACTGTCATGAAATTTTAAGCCGAAACTAGATTTTTTTCAACCTAAAAGTGATAGTTCCGCCCATTCAAACATAGCAGAAAGTTCCAACAAGAACTACAATCGTGAATAATAATAGGTATTCACGTCGAACAGTTTCCTCTTCATCCAGTTACAAAATTACAGTAGAAAAGCGACAAAATTTATCGATCTACGAACTCCGCCAATTTCGTGGTATAATTAAATTCAGTTGAAAGAAACAAAATGTCTTCGCATGTTTGTACACTCGTCTGTGACCAAAAAGGACCAGGTCGGCTTTATTTCAAGTTCTCCCCTATAGCACCAAGTCGCTAGGAGCCCCAAGAGAAATTTCTACACCGAATATGGAGCATCGTTTTCTTTGAAGGTAATGAGAAGAGTTTTTCAAAGCCTGAGCAAAAGGAGAAGAAGATTAAGCCCATAATAAATGATAAAACTCACTTTTATCAATAGAAACCTTTCAAATTCTGTTATTATTCAGTATTATTAAGTTACGTCTAAATACATAATCCCAAAAACAATAGCAGCGCGCTGACTACCGCTTGAAAAGATTTTAGTTTATCGGCATTTCAAATTAGTTATAGAGGCTGTGGATAGAAGACGTTTTTGTAAAATATATATTTATACTTTCTAGCACAGCTTTGCTATTTAGAAATTTTGTCAAGTTCCCTATTCTTTCCCATTTGTATTTCATTTAGTAAAACGTTCCAATTTCAGTTAGGTTACGCCACTGGCAACGAGAAAATCTCGTCAAGAGAAGAACTCCTAAGTGGAAAAAGCAATTGGAAACAACTTCATGGCATTCGTTGCGTTCAGAATGTGATCATGTTGGTCTAGGGTAGTATTAGTTATTTAAAATTTGCTCCGATTCTAACGATGAGATCGATTGGGGCTATTGCCCGAACTTAGCTTTCTGTCATACGAAATCTACAATGCATTTGTCGATAATATAAATGAGTTCTGGCGTGGAATAATAGCCGTTACTTTATTTTTATATTCATAAAGCACATGAATGGAATTTTTTTGTTTGATATTCAGTTTAGGTTATATACAGGCTCGGCAAATATTTATCTTCCATCATATATAGTTTAGCAAGTTTATCTGAAGGTAAGGGGCATCGGTAAGAGGTGAGGAAACATGAGCATATCTTTCATAAACGTACAAATGGCGTACGGTACCTATTTTACCAAGTAAAACTGAAAATACAAAGGTCACTGACAATACCAACGCCACCGGATAAATCAATATCGGTCGATTGAGGAAGTGAAAGGAAAGAGCACAAGCACGCGCTTGCCAATAAGAAGTTAGCTGGTCAGGCCTTTCGATAAAAATCACCAATTATATAATTCGGAAGGTTTTGTGGAGTGGTGTGGTGTTCGTACAACGCTGACAGAGCTTGAAGAAGCCCATAACAAATTTGGAAAAGTCCTCATCTTTCAATATTCACAAATTAAAAAAATAACGTTAATAGAAAAAAATCTAAGAAAACAAGCACATTAAAGTATTAATGTTTAATCAAATTGTTAATATTGTTAATAATAAAAAATCCCTTTTCTAATTATTATCACTACATACTTAGCACTTTAGCTTTTTTATGGTTAAACGAGGCAATATCGAATTTTCGACTGCATTCCTTTCACGGCTTCAGATGAACTTGCCAAAGTATATTTTAGCAACAGTGCTAGTACTTCAAATGAAATTATGTAAGTCGAATAGAGAACAGCATACTCCCCCTCCACGAAACGCCTACTTCTGTAGACATTTTCTCTCTGTTATTATACAGTTTCCTCTCTTCCACTTGAAGAATACGGAACATAATTATTTGCCGAATCTGTAGTAGTCATAAGAAATATTGTGAAAGCTGTTAGAGCTTTCCTTATAGGACATTCTTTATGGATTATAACCAAATTAAATATTAATTTTCCGTTTTATCAAGAAAGAATCGAACATTGAAACAAGTTTCTCTATTATTGTAGTACATCCGACACAATTGCATATATTTAGTTAGGCGACTATACATTATGAAAATCGATAAGCAATTTTTATAAAAGCCTACAGTTAATACAAACTCCTAACCATAACAACTTTAATAACATACATTCCAGAATTTCTTTCCGCAATAAAAACACTTTTAACAATGAAGGCGTTAAAACTGAATCAAACTTAAATTAAATATTGTTTAATTATTCATGATTGATGTCACCCCTAAAATCGATATTTCTTCAGTACTTTGTAAATTTCTGGTGTAACCCATTAAAAGTTCTGAGGAGGGTGCATATTATTAGGAAATATACCAGCCCCGAAGGAGGACGAAAAGAGTTTGTGAAGCAAAAATATTTGACCATTATAGCTAACTTTGCTAATTACTTTTTAAACAAAAATGTACAAACGATAAAAGGAGCTAACAGGTATGAAATAACTACAAATTTAGTCTCGCTCTCGCGCAGAATTTAACTACGCAGAAGCTGCTACAAATCCGTACAGGAAGTAACAAAAATATTGTCCCTAAATTATACCACGGATATCGGTTAAAAAGTTGCCCAATCCTATAGGAAGAAAAATATACGAAATAGTGCAAATGTGATTAAAATCCATTGTGGAATAATGTGTAGCAAAAAGTGCTTTAAACTGAAGTTCCTCAACGAAAGAGCTCATTATATTCAATATGAAGAAGTTTTCATTGCTCTTTCGTCATGGAAAACTTATCTACACATCGAGAATAAAAAATCTAGGTCAAAACATTCTTCAACGTTCCTTCATTTGAGCCATAAACATCATAACTTCTTTTTTTATCTTTTTATAGGCGCCCCACTGTCCGTCCACACTTCAATTTTGACCTGAATACGAATGTGCACATTTTTTAATTACAAATTCAACGGCGTTTTCTCAACGGAACGATGAAAGCTGCTACTGAGACTGCCGATGTTAAAGTTGCGGAGAAAAATGTAAAAATACAGTCTCGAACTTTGCTCAATTAACATAAAGTATATTGTGAATTTGGAATGCGGTTTATTGATGAGAAATTTAACAAGTGAATTGGACAGAGATACAAAAAAATTGTTTTTCCAATTTTAAGCTTGCGGCATACCAAATTTCATGAAGTTATCTTTAGTAGTTGCTTTAGAGATATGACCTGGTATTATAGGGGACTAATGTTTACATGTTTTGATCACTACCAAGGCTGGTGTTAAAGCTCTTCCAGAATAAGTTGTATCCATTGATGTCTGGAATTGACGTTGAGATTATTCTACTTTTGCAGTAGGATTTTTGGAGTATGAATGTTTTTATAGCATTCATAGAACCGGAGCAAATTATAAGCACCTTTGTACATTGAACGAAATTTTTAAACTGGTCTTTGTGCTGCTGCACGTTTTAGTTTTAACCATACATTTATCACATCGTTCAATGCCTTTTCAGTAGGATTCCTTTTTGAATACGCTTGAATGAATGAATGAATGTTATTGTATAACTCAGAATGCTTCTTCACTTCCTCACCGAATTTTATATTGAAAGTACAACAAATAAAGGTCAAATCAAGATAAACATTACCAGAAGAATAATCAGTAATAACACCAAACGTAGACGAACACTAAACAACCCATGGACTAGGTCCCAATGCTTTTATACAATAGAAAGAAGTAACTCTGGTCACTTTGGAGCTTAGCATGTGACATAAGTGGAATTAAATGTGCTGAAAATGAACAAACATATTTAGTAGAGTTCAGGTTTTATGCTTTCTGTAATAATAATAAACAGCTACCGCTCCACCTGCGTCTTTACTGCATATTCTCAACAACAATGTGGAGTTTAGTATTTAATTTCACAGCATTTTCGTAACTTTTTGGTAATCAACGAATCCCTGGATATAAATATCGTCGCGGTATCCAGGCAGTCGCGTCGTGATGGTATACGAGCGACCTTAGTGCTCCAATTAATTATATGCTGCTAATTTTTTTATTATGTCGCTTATAAATAACATTGTTATATATTTTTTGTTTCAATTTTGTCAATTATGCATTGGGGTATGATTTGAATAAAAATTAATTAGTCCAGACATCGAGCAGCTCAAGTATTTTGGGTCAGAGGTTAGGAATATCGTATTGCAACGGTCTAAATTCCCTGTATATTAGCAGTGGAAGCAGAAAGCTGTCCCAATTTGACGTTTTCTGTGATTATTTCCGAACGTATAAAAAATTCCACGTCGAAATATACCATCATATGTCTGATTCCATGCTGTAATTGAGAAAACGTAAAATTTGGGCAGTTTTCGCTTTTACTGCATAGTTACGGTATGAAATCAAACATATAATGGTATATTTCGAGATGGAATAAGAAAATCTATATAACTTTTATTCGAAACTTTCCTTGTACCTAACTTTTGATGATCGTGGGATGATCGCGGAAAACGTTAAATCGGGGCAGTTTTCCGCTTTTACTGCTAATACGCAGAAAATTTAGACCGAGGCAATAAGATATTCGTAATTTCTGACCCAAAATACGTTGAAAAAGTTCCCTTGCCGGTGAGGCAATACAATTGGACTTCATCTGCTCGTTGTCTGGACTATAATGAAAGTGATTATGTCATGTTCAAGTTCATTATGCTGTAAACAAAAATTCCTACAACGTATTTCACAAATTTTCCTCTTGTTTTTTAATATAATTACTTTAATTACTCACTGTGATATCGCCTTTGACGAACCATTCGTTTTTGAAGCAGGGACGGGCTGAAAAAAAGGATATAGTTATATTAGAAAGGTAGAAAAAAAAACTATAACTTCAGTTTTAATCTGAACTTTCGACTCTCTAGCTACAGTACATGAGGCTGAAACTGACAGCCGAACGCCATCGTCCTTAACTTTTGAATTATTCTCCGCAAAAAATTTTACGTATTATAATAATTATTATTTTAAATTGTTTATTATCCGTTTTGCTGTAACTATCACTAATTATAATAGCCCCGGTGATATAACAGCCTCTGTCAAGAAATATAATAATATGTGAGCAAACAGATAAGTATGACAGCTAATCTTCAGTAAAGCCTAACAAAAATCTTATAGTGTAAGTAAATAGGCTATGGGCATTCGGCCTCATGTTGGAGGCGCTAACATGGGAATCTCCATAAGGAAATCGCCGAAAAAGCTGAGGTTCAAATGAGCGAAATTGACCCTAAAGGGTAGTTCACACCGACCGTGCGGCAACCGGACGGGACTGCGCAATAGCAAACGACATCTCGGCGCCCACCGGGACACTAAATAACGTGACGATAGACGTGACAACGTGACGTTTGACATTTGATGTTTGACATGACTACGTGACGTTTGACATGTGACGTGTGACGTTTTACATGACAACGTGACGTTTGACATGTGACGTTTGACATTTGACGTTTGATATGACAACGTGACGTTTGACATGACAACGTGACGTTTGAGGGAGTGACGTTTGATATTTGGCATGACGTATGGAGGCCGCACGGTTGCCGCACGGTTGGTGTGAACTCCCCTTTAGGGTCTATAGACGCCTTTCGAACGGGATGTCGTTCGCTATTGCGCAGTCACGTTCGGTTGCCGCACGGTCGGTGTGAACTCCCTCTTAGGGTCAATTTCGCTTTTCCGGCGATTTCCTTATGGAGATTCCCATGTTAGCGTAAACCCACTTTTATGTTGAATTGAACTATCGCCCTAACATCAATCTATCACTACTTATTCTTCTTCTAATGATGTTCAACACCTTATTTTCGGATCAATATTTGCAAAATAAAATAATCTTCTTATTCTCAAAATTTAGAATGAATAATCTACTTTTTTCCAACTATTTGACTGAATCAGTTTCTGTAACCTAAGTTCCTTTGTTGTTTATGTGTGTAGTTATACGAATCAATCACATGTAGACTGTGGACGACACGTACTAGTTATTGAAAAGCTCTTGTGATGATAATACGTATCCTTTGAATTCCTCCAGCTGCATTTTATTACGTTTCAATACGTCCTGGTTGTGCCTTGTGACGCACCATCGCCAGCCTGTACGTATTTTACCCCCAAAGAATTAGTTCAATGTTTAATGTCAGCCGACCGTTATTATTTCCCTCAAATTTGGAACGCAATAGTGTTAGAACTCATAAGTTGTGGTTGGAATTTCCCTTTATAATGGAAAACCTTTGTAAACATGAAATATGAGTGGGATACGTGTCTGTCTACACTTAGATTGGGAGTTTTTCTTGACAAATTTTCCTTGTTCCACTAAAAAATCTCTAGAGTTACTAAAAATGTACATATGCGCATTTTGGTAGATCATTGCAGTAATTTGGTTTTAGATGGGCTTATGTTTGTTTAATTCTACCACTGCCAAGTGAAACTTGACATAATTATTTTGCTGTAAGAGTGAAAGACTGATAAAACTAACTTTTAAAACAAAAATTCATTCCAGGTTCATGCATAATTGAACCCTTTGCACCGAGAGTTTGTCCTGTGGAAGGACTTAAAGCTGATGTGTTTATATAATCTGTACCTTCTCAAAAGTATTGAAAATTCATTTAGTGCCAGCACTGGTTCATTTAATGCCGTTCGATAACTATCTACTAATCTGCTTAAAATAACACAGCACACATCGGATTCAATTGATACCAAACGGATGTAATCTACACGGATTTTTCGAAAGTCTTTGATATACTTGATGATGGTAATCTTCTCAGTAAACTGGAAGCATTTGGTTTTTCTCACTCGCTAATACTTTTTAAATCGCTTGCAGTTTTTTCTGTTTAAATATCACGCCTCGCCAGGCGTTCCGTGGGATTCTATCTTGGAATACCCATTTGTTTTATATTTGAATAAAGTTATGGAGACATGAATATGGATTTTCTTTTAAAGGCAAATGACTTGAAATTCGAAACAGCTGTGTGAAATCTGTGGAGAACAGTGAGAACATATTTCCGGATATAAATGCAGCTATTCAGTAACGTGAACGCAACAATGTTCTACTAAATCTAGCCATATTCTTTGGCATTAAAACTGGTTTGCTCAAGTGAAAACTTTCCCATTCAATGACCTAAAACCTACACTGCTATTGGGATCATATTTGACTCTGCTCTTTTAACTTCCTCATTCTATGACCTAAAACCTACACTGTTATTGGGATCATATTTGACTGTGCTCTGTTCAAGCCTACGGCGTAGTGCTCACACTTCGTTCTCGTGCGATATAGCCATCATATCCACACTAGTTGCACAAACTATTATTTCTTTCAAAATATGCCCTTTTACATTTAAAAACAGTCTGCCAAATGTCAAATCAATTTATCCATCCATTTTAAAGTTATCGAATTAAAACATTCAAGTTTTCAAAATTTCAACACCCTGTATTTCGAAAAGTGAATGTGCTAGACCACTTAATCGCGCAAAAAAAATTATGGAAATAATAGTAAAAATGTATCCGAACAAATTCAAGTAGATCACCAGCACTGCGAATACCAGCTTTGCATAGAATTTTGATATAGCATCGGTGGTTCAGTGGTAGAATGCTCGCATTCCACACGGGAGGCCCGGGTTCGAATTCCGGCCGGAGCATATGAATCGCTGCTTCGTAAACGAGAGAGACTAAGGAGAGAGCACAAGCACGCAAGCAAGGCACATAACGAAGCAACGTAACATAACGTAGCGTAACGTAACGCGTAACGGTCAGATCTTTTGCGTCGCGACCCCTGGTCGCTCCAACCTAACCTGACGTAAAGAACTAAAGTTCCAAAAATATCTTCCACTCAGTTGATACCGACCATTCTATTTTTGTTGTTACTTTTTTACAGATGAAGTACACGACATAATGGTTACGAAACCATATCATATTATACTTTCTCCGCTGAATATCATCAATACACTGAAACTATAATACCTTTTCATCTTTAACATTCTATACGATTTTTAAGAAATAAGGTTAGCTCGCCCTTTTCAGATAGAGTGTCTGCAAAATAGATATCCTTTTTTATTTTCAACAAGTGTTTTTATTGGTCTATCGAAATTCCTTCGGTTTGTCGTAATCTAAAAGCGGAATTGTTTTTATTCAAATTTTATATCCTGAGAGTGCCAAGTGACCCGAATTTTTAAAGGATAACTCAGGCTGCCTGTTTACGGAAAAACGTATAAGCTAAAGGACTTCTTCGGGGACTTTTATCACTATAAAAACGTATTGGAAACAAACATGCAATACAAACATATATAATCGTTTAGATGATATTCCATACATTCGAATGTGAACAAGAAAAAGTACAAATTTTGCGTGATTTGTCATAAGAACTTATTAAACTATAGCGTGCCCTTTTAGTATTCAATAACATCGTTAAATAAGCAAAATAAAAATATCGTCCCCTCCAAAAACTCTCCGTAATTATTCTGTTGAAGAATTATAATAACGTATTTCATAATCTTAATACACGTATACTTTGGCAAGTTTATCTGAGCCCGTGGAAGGAATGCAGTCGAAAACATTCGATATTGCCACGTTTTACTATGAAAAAGCTTAAGTGATAAGTATGTAGTGATAATAATTAGAAAAGGAACTTTTTATTATTAATAATATTAACAATATTAACAATATGATTAAACGTTAATTCTTTAATGTGCTTGTTTCCTTGGATTTTTCTATTAACATTATTTTTCAATTTATGAATATTAAAAGATGAACACTTTCCCAAATTTGTTATAGGATTCTTCAAGCTCTGGCAGCATTGTTCGGAAACCATAATTACCACACCCTCCGAATTACATAATTGGTGATTTTTATCGAAAGGCCTAACCATCTGACTTCTTATTGGCGAGCGCGTGCGTGTGTTCTTCCCTCTCACTTCCTCAATTGGTTGATATTGATTTATCCAGTGGCGTTGGTATTGTCAGTGACCTTTGTTTTTTCAGTTTTACTTGGTAAAATAGGTACCGTACGACATTTGTACGTTTATGACAGAAACCGCCAAGTTTCCTCGCCTCTTACCGATGCTCCGTAGTTTCAGAAAAACTTGCCAATCTATACTTCCATTTATGGAAAACAATAAAAATTGTCGATTCAAAATTGAAAATCATAGATGGATTCGATAATTGAAATGATAAAATTCGAATTTGGATTCCTATAATGAATTAAGATGTTGCCTATTGTATTTCTATGTAAAAATGTAGGTAACCCTCAATACATAATGGAAATTGAATTTATATTATGTTTTTCATAATTCTTGAATCTCCATTACGTTGATCATAATCACAATTTTTTAATATCTTTTATATTTTTACAATACAGGGTGTTCTAATTGTATATTTTTTTGTGGTACGACACAAGGATAAGAACTATGACTATCCCGCAAGCGCAAGCAATAAGTTGTCAAAATGTTGCCATGTACAGCAACGCAAATTACGAACAAACAAACAAAAAATCATTTTTATTCCATTTTAATATAGCAAAGTGAATTTGTTATCCCTAATAACTTCAGAATTGTCGCGAATTTAACTTAATCGTGAGAATATCTAACGTGATAACAAAGACGGTAAAGCTTTGTGAAAAAATTCCAATTAGGTATTAAATCTCCCGATTCTCTCCTAATCCTTTTTTGATGTTTGAAACGGTGAGGAATATTGACAAAAGCAATTAGTCCAATTGTCCTTTTCTCTTTTCCATCCGGAAGCCTCGGAATTTCTGTTAATGCCTTAAAAAGTTTCACTAACTTTCTCTGTTTTTACTACCTCGCTCTAACTCAAATTTTTTCATACATCACAGTTTTAAGACTGACATTCGAGCTTTTCAGGTTGAAAATGGGATATTAATCGACTTACGGATAAGATGTTATGTTCACAAAGCTGTTGGACAGATGTTCCCATAGATAGGTACTGAATAAATGAATTTTTATAATGGAGCACTCATCTTTTTGCGACAGACGTTATGTTTTTAATAGAGTCTTACTCCTTTTCCAATTAAGTACCAATTTTTACTAGTGGTGTCGTTATTTTTGGATTAAAAATGGCTTCTCGAAAGAATTGACAAAAACACATCCAAATCCCATTGCATTTAATTGAGGAGATTTAGACGAAATAAAAATATGCTTTGCACTTTTAAATTCATCATGCTGTAGAAATAGGAACAAAACCACTCATTAGAAATGTGACCAACACAATCCCATTCAAAAACTCAATTTTCCTCTCTCAAAATGAATGTACCAAATAAAACGGCTTTAGAAGCATTTGTGAATGTAAAGAAACAA
>CAJUYG010000010.1:16400-27767 GCA_910591675.1 Galerucella calmariensis | reverse complement strand
TAATAATATTATGGAAATATAGGCATTTGAAAATAACCTGTGAAGTCAATAAATTAATTTTCGAAGCAGAACAAATTTGGCCTCAAAAAATAGCCACAAGTAACTGAATGACACAGACATCTCTAAAGAGGTGAGAAATCTCGCCAGGACAGGTTCAGGAGATATTCGCCAATATTCACGGCAGAACTGATGAACAGAAATAAGGAAATTGTCAAATATGGCAACCCAGTGACACAAACTGTCTAACGACTTTGTCATTTGCGGAACTAGCCAAACGTTACACCCATGTTCAATCTCTTAAGAGATGGGATGGAATCAAAGAATGCAGTCTTGCCAGGACGACCCTGGGAAGCTGGCGCCGAAGAAATATTTGACGATGTCCAGGAAAAACCTACCCTCAACAGTAGGATTTCTGACTGGGCCCCTGTCAACTGAAAAAACACCTCTATGCAGGATGTGTGAACAGGAAGATGAAACTGTCAAGCATGTCTTATGCGAGTGTCCGGAGTTATCGTCAATAAGAGAGTGTGTGTTCGGTGAGTCTTGCCTACACCTGCTGATATAAAGGAGATGTCTCCTAGTGACCCGATCACCTTCCTGGGAAGGACAGGATGGACGATGACCAAGGAGAACAACTCCTCGGTTAACCACGCTTGGCAACACCAGTGGTCCCTATCCCACGATAATCTAAGAGAAGTGGAGGAGTGAAACTAGGAGGGCAACTCCTCGGGAGGATGTACAATGGGTCACATGTGACCTTAGTGCTGTGAGCCTACACTCACCCTCCCCACTCTACAGATACAGATACAAATGGCAATGTAAACTCAATAGCTTTGCAAAGCTAATGCATGCGACCTAGGTAAGGGAACTTCAGAAAACATACTATATGAGTGGGACTGCCTCACGAATGCTCAGAAGGAGGTACATGGAAGGTTGTTCGATGCTAATTAGTTTCATAAAAAGAGTCGGTTTGGAGGATGAAATTTAGATATATCTGGTTTGGCTGCAGTGGAATAGTCTAATTAGTTACCTCACTAAATCTAATGTCATCTAATCTCCAAATGATTGAAAACTTAAGACAATTATTTTCATAATCCTTGCATACTATGAAATTGTTCCATTGTACCATGTACAACTTCGTATTATTTTTTATATTGCTTGCCAATTACTACACTAACACTATGTATATGTAGATAAGCAGCCGATCAATTGTAACATCACATAAAATTGTTTAAACTTTATAAAGCAATTAGAAATAAATTCTATTTAAGCGCTCACTAAAATTTGACGAAGACATGTCCTATCTTGTGGCTTTTAAACTCTGCAACAACTTATTGAGGTAAGAAAGCCGATGAAGATAATTTAACTTGCGCACTCTCGGTGTTGTATCGTCACTTTGGCCGTTTAAGTTCAGCTCAATTTTCGAGAAAGGTAAATATTACCTGCAGAACTTGGGAAGATGTACGACTTTCGTAACTCATTTGCACTAATGACTATACGGTGCCATCATTAGGGCTGGTTTTCATGATGAACGGTGATCTTTATATGCATACAAAATATAATAAGGGTTTCGTGGAGTTTCTACTGTTTTTTAATAACAAAATGGCAGAATGAAGGATGTTATTTGTGGTTATACAAAAATATTTAAAAAAATTCACCCCACTAGCAGAATTTCTTCAACTTCATGGAATTTATCATCTGTTGACCTATATAACCACGACTAAGAAAAATTGTTTCAATTTCACACAAACGAACACGGAGAAAAACGAGGCGACCCGTTCAAAGGAAAATATTCTTGTCAAGAACAGCTCGAATTTTTCATTTTTGGTTATACATATTTTTTATTCGACTCTATTTTATTCTGCGTAATATTGGAGTTTTATAATATTGTACAAATATTGGTTAAGCATATTTGAGCAAACTCCCAATAAATGTAAAGCACTCAATAGCGTGCATGTTAAAAAGTTCATAAGATGTGTGATCAAAGCTCCTACTAAATGATTTCTCCGTTAAATTAAAGTATAGATCTAGATAGTATTTTTAGTCTGACTGAAGACAATCGGCTAAAAAAAGATCATGCTGTAAGTGAAATGGGATTTATTGGACATCCTAATATTATTCAAATCTGGAGGCAAGTCTGAAGATTATAATGAGTAACTACGAGATAATGTACAGGATATGGGTACAAGAAAAACTTATAACGAATTTACCTCGACATGTAATTACATTTTAGTTTAGTAGCAATAGCTTTGAAAATTCCATTATACAGTGGAACTTTTAAAAATATAGTTTGCTGTTTTTATATCTCATTATTAAACAATCACGGAACAATTTCACAGAGTTCGTATGGAAACTATGAATTTAATTTAGCCACAATTGAATTACATTTGGTGTTTGGCCAAAGTTTAAAAGTTATTTTGTAATATTTATTGTAAACTATTATTATTGACCTATTATGTGAAAGCAATAAACGTTGTATGTAACAAAAAATCCTAATTAATGATAAATTTTAATGAAAAATTAATTCTAAACAAAACTAGCTACCAAAAGTATAATCCTAACCGTAATATTAAACTGAAGGTTCAAAGTGTTCATCGTTAACATCAATGCAATGCTGTAAGAGGGGGCCCAACTGATTGGCCACCTCGGTCACCCGATTTAACAAAAGTATATTTATTTTTTTCGGGTCTTGTAAGGAATAAGTTTATAAAATCCCCGGCTATTAGAGATGACATGAAATAGATAATTAGTGCGGCATTTCGATCTGCTAACGTTGATATGCTGAGAAATGTTAGTCAATCATTTGAACTATTCTGCAGCATTGCATTGATGTTAACTGTGGACATTTTGAACTTTTAGTTTAATATTACGGTTGGGATTATACTTTTGGTGGCTAGTTTCGTTTAGAATGAATTATTCATTAAAATTTATCATTAATTAGGATTTTTTGTTACATATAACGTTTATTGCATTCACATAATAGGTCAATAATAATAGTTTACAATAAATATTACAAAATAACTCTGTTTTTATAAACTTTGGGTATAGAGAATGCTCCACAAAAATTAAAGTTACATAAACGAAGATTTTATTTTTGCTATAAAATACAGAGTGTTCCATTTGAAATAAGAAAGAAAATGACAGGTTCGATTTTCCGTTCACCCTGTATACAAGGAAGAATATAATTGAAATTTAATAGGATACGGAGATATTGCCTCCTACTACGAAACTTTGTTTGGCAAAATAAATTTTTTTCTTCAACGTACAACAAGCTACAGAGCATTGATTTACCTACGATTTTCACATAAACGTGTCCATATCTTTTGAAGGACACTGTATAACGTGGCAAAATCTTATATCACAAGCTTCAAAAAAATGTAACCAATCTGAATTCGGTATAATATACAGGGGTTCCCATTTGAAAAATCATATGTTTGGTTTGTAACGGAGTTATGCAGTACTCTGTATAGTTCCATATAATTTCAAAATATGGACCTTCAAAACATCTACTATTTTTGTTGATAACATTTTTTATATCTCTCAAAATAACCCATATACCGAAGTTTGTCGTAAGATCGGTACACCCTGTATAAAGTGGCTATACACCCCTTGTGGGGTTGCACCGCATTAATGCTTTCTAGATCCGCTTTCTGGGGTGGATCAATTCTCTTCATTTCATTATTTTCCCACTTATTTTTTCCATGGAATCCCTCGTTCTTTCTTTCCTTCTGACGATTCCTATCCTTCTCAAATCCTCCTCCACCTTCTTCAGCCACTTCCTCTAATTCATATTCCCCTATTTTTATCATTTTGTTTTTACACTGCTTACCAACTCTCATTATTTTTGTTTTGTTTCTATTTATTTTTAATCCCATTTTTTCCCCTTCTTTTGTTAATTCTAGTAGCATTTGTTTCATGATATTCTTTCTTTTTGTTACTATCACTATGTCATCTGCATATGCGACTATCTGACATGATATTTTGTACATTTATTTTGTTGGTATATTATAATTGGCGTCTATTGTATGGTATACGGAATGCGATTAAAAAGCAAAATAGACCGAATTGAGATAACAAAGTGAATAAAATCAAATAATACATAAGTTTAATATGAGTAATACTGTTGAAAAACATTCTCAATCAAATCACATTTCTACTTATTATTATGCACTTCTATACTTCCAACTTACACCTATATTTTTTTACTGGTGACGTTCACGTTTCCAACGATGCAAATAAAAAAAAATACAAATATAAAATGAACGAACTTGGATATATCTAAAGTTATTTCTGTGAACGTGATCAGTGGAGAATTACACTGTGTAGTGCTTCACCATATTTTTTATGCTATTTAAATCATGGTATTTGTTTGAGATTTCACACTTTACCTATACAACTTGCATGATAAACATCTATCAATCGATAATCTGAGTCACTTTTGGCATATTTAAGTAAAAAATGTTTCCATTTTTCACGCATATTTACAAAGATAAACTAGATTTTTATTGGAATTAGTTCAGGCAGGATCGGCGCTTGAGTACCGAAAACTATTCCACCTCAATTTTTTTCTGCGTTCCTTTTTAAATTACCCTACTAATGGTATAATTTCATGTTGCCATGCAGCAGCTCCGTGCCATATTGCTTAAACCGAAATTGTTCAAACAACTGCAAGGGTTTTAAGACCAATTTATTCAATTAAAAAGCTTGTATATATCCAAAAGTAACTCAAATTATCGATAGTCACTCTCAAAGTGCGTCTGATGAGTGCAACGCTTTCATATCTGGGTTATTAACAGGGAACTTTAAAACAACGAGCGGATAATATCGACCTAAAAAAACATGTGAAGTGATAATAACCCCGGCCCAAATGAACTTGGATTAAATGGATTACTTTTAAATTACTTTTCCGTATATTGACTGCAGCTCGATTTATTGACAAGGGTAAGTATCTCAATTACTTTTCTATTGTAATGACCGATATTATTGGAAGGTTACGCAAAAAACACAAAACTATACATAACTATTGTAAAAATTTTATTCAGTGGCTCAATGATGAAAGAAAAAAAAATGTAATTTTTTGTGATCAATAATTTGAAAATCAAACTCACAAAAAGGTGGCTGACGCCTGTATTATCATTTGATGTTAAAGTAGAAAATAAAAGAGTAGATTTAACAATTTTCATTTTAATTACATGTTAATTACATGACAGTCATCATTATAGACTATGAGCCCATGGGGAAAAAAGTGTCGCGATTTGAAACAGCAGCAAACCCATTCAGAACGATAGTTTATCATGCCACTATCGGCTCCAGCACTATGGCGTACATTTTCTCTTGTGTAGAAAAGCGCAGTGGAAAATTGAACATTTTACTTTTCATCCACTGAAACCGTGATATGAAACTGTACGCAGTTTGCTACATTTGATAGTAGAATCATAGGAGATCGATCCAGACTCTATGACGTTCCAAAATAATCGTTCGGAAAATCTAGGAAAATTTTTAAAAACTCTTATTTCCTACCCCCTGAAACCGTGATATGAAACTGTACGCCGTTTGTTATATTTGATAGTAGAATCATAGGAGATCGGTCCAGACTCTTTGACGTTCAAAAATAATCGTTCGGAAAAGAAGAAACCATTTCCCGCGGCTTTTCACACAACTTTTTTGTATGGCACTTCTGTCAAATATTTATTTACATAGAGTATAATCTACAGAAACCAATGCCGTACAGTTTGAAATCACCTTTTTAGAGTGTCAAAAATAAGAGTTTTATAAAAATTTTCCTCGATTTTCCGAACGATTATTTTTGAACGTCATAGAGTCTGGACCGATCTCCTATTATTCTACTATCAAATGTAACAAACGCCGAACAGTTTCATATCACGGTTTCAGAGGGTGAAAAATAAAATGTTCAGATTTCCACTGCGCTTTTCTGCACAAGAGAAAATGAACGCCATATTGGTGGAACCGATGGTGGCATGATAAACTCTATCGTTCTGAATGGGTTTGCTGCTGTTTCAAATCGCGTCGCGACACTTTTTTCCCCATGGGCTCATAGTCTATTATAAAAGTAACAGACTTGAAAAAACTCTCTTTTCAAATTTTAAACTTCAGACCATTATCTAAGCATGTCTTACATTGAAGGATATTATTTAGTTTAAATTTTGAGTGCAGACCTCAAAAATAATAGGTAAGTGGTAGAAAATATAAAGTATGCAATTGGATTATTCAATAAAAATACATGTTCAAAAAAATTTCAGGATCTCTTACAATTAGTACCAAGTAGTGTACAAAAAAAATTAAGCCACAAATTTATTTTTGGAATTTTTTTAAGCCCAATGATCTCGTTTGAAACTGATACTAAGCCATTTTTTCAATTGCAATAGTTTTCGAGATATTTAAAACAAGTTTAAAACACAGGAAAAATAGTGAGATTTTGCAGACCTTTTGGATAGAAAAAAATTTATTCCTTTGGATGAACTTCGCTATGAAAAAAACTATTTGTCGATTTGACGTGGAATGACCCATTAATTAATGCAGTCAAAATAATCATCGATTTTTATTTATTCTGCATTTTCTCCCATCCTTATTGCTCTATTAACTAGATCAAAGTCCTTTAGCTTTATTGTTCATCTGCATTATGCTTATAATCTACATAACGCTAAAGAATAATGCTGATACATTTCACTGCCATTATTTTTTATTGGCACTAGGTATGTATTCATTCTCGTTTTATTTTAGTATTTTAATTCTCTAATAACACAGTTTATGTAATATTTCAAAGCCCTATTATTTACTCTATCGATTTCATAAACAATCAAATTCACTGTTAATATTAATTAATTCTAGTTCCATTTTGTACATTTGTTTATCGTTTTTCACAACATATTGAAATAAACGTGGAGTTATGTAAACAATTAACAATTATAATCAAAACAAAATAAATGTTTTTTGCGCAACCTTTCCAACATTTTTCGGAATTTTATTATTGTATGACAAGGTATTCAATGGTTTGGTGAGCGAGAAAATTAAAACTCCCTGTATAGTTTTTTATTAAGCTGGTCTTTGTGGCTATAATAAAAAATCCGGTTTTACTATCACAACCCAATACTTTGTTACAAATATTGAAGTTTCCAGTGATAGAAAACGAAAATAAAAATAATTATGGAGGGCAAAGTTTGATAAAAAGGAATAAGCGACTCAAAAGAATCATAACAATGTTAAATCTGAAGGAGTGGTTCACAAATATTCTTCAGGAGAAGGCATTTTATATATAAAGAATCTTTAGTTTGTTGTTGGTTATCTAACCAAAAAGGTTTGTACCTACAGCATTTCTGTATTCGCGACTATCTTGAGTAATGGATAAAGCAAACTCAGTGAAATTTATTGAAATACATTTTGTGATCTAATAATGTCCACAAACCAAAATATATAGGGATCATTTTCAAGTATTGCTTGAAAATTACGTTTAATAAACGCATATTGCCTAGGAAAATATATTGTAGCTTTTACTACCCACCTTATAATTTTTGTATAAGTTCTATGAAGGTTTTTCTTCATTTTACCTCAGCTATTTCGCAATAAGCTTTGCATAAATCAACAATCTCTTTTATACGAGTTTTTCGTTATCGGCGTTGAGATTTATAGCAAATGAACATAACGTAAAAGGATGTAAAGTTATATAACGAAACTGAGCAAACACTTTTGCGTTAATCTTACAAAGTAGCACCGATATTAATAATTTTGAGATGTAAGTACAGAAATCCTAATGGCAGACCTTACGAGAGCTTACTATATTAAAAATCGATCCATAGTTAGTATGGAGTGAATTAAGATTAAACTTATGTGCTTTTAGAAACCTCTCGTCTAGGACCTCTGCAGTTCTCTTATGGATGCCCTCCTACCCACCTTCATTGCCAGACTCCACAGGCCTAATCTAAGGTCATCCATATATTGGGAGGGTTGTGGTTTTTTCTCCTCTATTATTGTATTTTGGCGATGTACATTGTGCTCCTTCTCGTGCTAATGAATCTGCCTCTTTATTGCTTTGTGGAGTGAGTTGCCTTAACTAATAGCAGGCAGTCTCCTGTATGGTTTCCAAGCAATCACAAACGATTTTAAAAATTTATCAGCATATAGTTTATTGCTATAATAGCCGCTTGGCTTTCGAATGATATGAGAATTGTCCTCTTTTTTAAATGTTGCCTTAATCTACAGATTAGTGCCTTATTGCTGCAACGTCTGCCTGGAATATCGAAAGTGAAACTCTTGTTTTCTACACCTTTTTTGGTTTTTGGGCCATCTATATTGATTTGAGGTCCTTCCTTACAAAGATTCTGGTTTAATTTCTCAAAATAATTAACAATAAGAATTATGAATACTGCTCAAGGATATTATCTTCATCTACCAACCAAAGTTGAGGTTAAAAACCTTAAGTTTATTATTCCAATTTATTCTGAAGTCACAATGTCCCTTAGTAAACTTTTAGCATAAAGGCTTGGTAGTTTGTGCGGTTAACGGAGTCCACACGTATATAGTCGAAAATTTTAGCTAGTAGATATACTTCAAAAGATTTAAACTGGAAACACTAAAATCCAATTGAAACTCAAGAAATAAAGTTTTAGTTAGTTTGTTTTTACAGTGTAACTTGCTATGAAGTTGTAATAAAATAAGTGAATGAAAGAACCTCAACTAAAGCTTGATACTAGTTTGCATTCTTACATTTAAAAGCGTAGAATTAAGTATATTGGAGTAAACTAATTATGTTGGGATGAACCTAAAGATCTATTCACCCTTATAATGTGAATTTAATTAACCCTTTGGAAATCTCTGAATCTCCATCCATGCTTTTCGGAGTGAGAGTCAAACGGTCGTGGTTTTCATGGATGTTAATAGTAGGTACCGAATAAAAAGAAAAGAAAAAACACTCCACATAATGTCAATCAATAAAATGTCTACTACTTTCTAAATATTTTGTCATGCAATAATAAGAATATACATATATATAGTTACATTGACAAAAAGTATATGTTCCAATAATTTTATTTATTTATTTTCAGATGAAATAAGAAGCAACAGAAATGAGTATATATCGTTACCCAATCTCCAATCGAGTGAGCGCTAGGTTAGATAAAAAAAATGAGCAATGTAAAAAATCCTCATCTTATCGATGTTTTCAGTTCGCTGTTCCATACATGTCATAAATCAGCTATGAATTCCGTCAAAACGATCCCTCGACATGGCAATGAATACCGAGACACCATATCTTCACAACGAAAACATTGTATTACACCTATCAATGGAAAAACACTCTCCCAGTAAATCAAATCTGGCATGTGACCGATGGAAAATATGGAGGAAGCTAGTGGAGTCATGAGCGGTAATCCTGGTGCGATGGCTCCCGCCGTAATCCCACAAAAATACGACGCAAATGTAGATTATGTCATCAACGAATATATGGAAAGACTTGGAACTCGTCTTAATATTCTAGAAACGGAGCTAAAGTATGCCTGGAGAGCACTAGATCTTCTATCGCAGGAATATTTGAAGATGTGGGAACGGTTGGAGAAACTGGAAAGTTTACTCTACGAACAACAGAGCGTGATATCACAACTGCTTGACTTTTACACATCAGGTGGAATTTCAACAGCGCGAACGATCAGCGCCTCTCTTGAAGGAAAACTTGGTGAATTAGAGGTGATTCGAGAGATTTTAGGCAACGGGGCTATAGAAGAAGGATTAGAAGAAGGACTTGATGTAACAATATCTCACAATCAACAACCTGACATTCAGCAATTGGAGATGGACACGACAATTGATGAAATGCACGTACCTGACGAAGCTTTTTATAAAAGCCTCAACCAAGCCTACAGAGAAGATTTAGTATGTGACGACCCCGCTTATAGAATCAGTCAATTAGGAATGATTTGGGAGGAGAGGGAAGATAGTAGTGAAAATGGTGACAGAAAACCAAAAGATACCTCAAATAGGGTAAGCGAAAATGAGGAAATATATTCAGCATTGGATTATAAAGACTACAGAGGCAATTCTCCTTGCATTAGCGAACAGGACCTAGCTCAATTGACCAAAATAGATTCAATAGATCATTTAGCTATTGAAAAATTGGATGAATTAGATCGCCTGAGCAGTAAATTACATCAAGATTCTGTCAATATTAAACAATTGAGAAAAAAGTTAATGGAATCACCGATTTCCATAAGTGAAATAGAAGAAGAACAAATTGATGTTAAAGAAGCAGAGGATTTATCAAATATCGATGAAACGCTGCAGCAGATGTATCCGGATAATCAATGGAGTTTTTCCAGTGGAAACAAAGACAAAAATGAGTTTTTATTACTGGCAAAATCGGACTTGCCAAGTCTACTTGCTAATGTTCCATTTTCATCGAAATCCAGTTCCAGGTTTTCTCTATCGGATGCTGATAAAGAAGTAGCTGAAACTTTGGGGGGTGAATCAAGAAGTCCTACCTCACCACGGAGGAGACAAACTGATATAGCCACATCTAGTGAGCCTTTTACCACAGTAACAGGAAGATTGGCCTACAGGGCTGCTGTACAGCATGCTGAAGAGGTAGAAGCAGCAGTAGCAGCTGCTATAGCAGCTCAAAACCCCAAAAATCCTTTTTATTGCATGAGCCCTGGATTAAATTCATTGTTTCCAGCAACATATGAAACTGTATCCTCATCAACCCCCAATGTATATAACGTAAGATCTGAAAAGACTGCATCTCCCACCCTGTCCATCTGTAGTATTAGAACAAGGCAAGATGGATACGTGGAGCCAGGTGAATCCTCTAATATTAGTCAAAATCATAGTCCTCCACCTCCTCCTGCTCCCGACGTTACAGACGATTTCTTACAGATGAACAAAGCAGCAAGTTCGTCGAATGTTTTTCTTGATGCATCTACGTCAATTAACCAAAACGAAAGACTAAGTCCAAAGCCTCCTCATTCTCCAAAGTCTACAAAATCTTCCCCTAGAAGAAGTAAATCTCATTCTTTAGCAGCAGCGAAATCTGATTCAGGACTATCGTCAATGAGTGGTTGGTCTAGTTTAGAAAAATCACCTGGATCGCCAAAAAACTCTAAATCTAATTCCTATGCCGAAGGAAGACATGGAGGTAGTAGATTGGTTTCTCCCATTCAAAATCACTATGGTTCAGCTCCTAGTGGTTCCAAACACTTCACTGAGTCGTCCTTAGATACTAAACTAACGGATTCTTCGAATTTTTTACCAGGTGGACATCATCTCTCTGCATTCACTACTGTTAAATCACCATCAGGCCTAGATAGCGCGGAGGGATACGGAAATTTTGTTCCTGCACCAGCCCCTGCTTCAGACATTAAT
>CAJUYG010000010.1:0-16390 GCA_910591675.1 Galerucella calmariensis | reverse complement strand
GATACGGAAATTTTGTTCCTGCACCAGCCCCTGCTTCAGACATTAATGTCAGTCCTAATAGGAAGAAGGAGAAAGTAAATGCTACAACTACTGAAGATAGAGCGTCTGGCATTTCCATGTGTAGATACGATCAACCGGCTATTTACTCAGTGGCTGGAAGTAATAGAGATTCGTACACTTCTGTTTATACAGACAGTGGTGTTGATTATAATTGCCAAACAAATTATCCAGATTTAATCGAGCCTTATGAAAACAACGAATTTTTCAATCCTCAAAAAAACTTGTATCCTCCAGTTTCGTACATACCTTATTCCGAACCAAATGTGAACACATCAAGGCACAAACCGTCAATGGGGCGAGAGGGTGAGGATTTTTCGAACCACGAAGGATATAAAACCGCTATGTATAGAACTATGTTTCCTTCTGGAAATATCACGGACGCCTTATCTTATTACCCAACATCTTCAAGAGCGGATTCTCATTATGAAGAACAAGATGCATGGATGGGCTACGGTCAAGATGAAATACGTGAATTACCTAATCCAGCATATTCTCCAAACGTGGATAAAAATCGCTCATATCCATCTCAACCGCCCACGTATGAAAGTCAAGCACGCGAACAACAGAAACAGTGGAATCAAAGACAAGAAATACCTTTTTTAGATTTAGATCTGAGAAATAAAAATTTACCCGAGTATGTAGTCCAAACGCAACACGGGCAAAACTTATTTTATGATACTGGTGGAATAATTATGACGCAATCAGGCTATATAACGATTTCTTCCGGTACAGACACAAAACCACATACTACAGAAACTACCAAAAAAGTTAAAAGATCTAACACTCTTAAGTCAGCTATGAGTTCTGTTAGTCAATGGTTACCCAACCTAAATGTTACAAAAAGAAGCAGATCCCATTCTTTACCTGGTATTAAACGAGATGCAATTAAAACTAGTTTAAATAAAAAGAAAAAGAAGAGTAGTATAGTTTCAACTGTATCTGATATCATCCAAAAAGCAAAACGAAGAAGTAGTTTGTCTCATCAATACTCCTCTTATTCTGATACTGACCAATCGGAGACCGACTGGTCCACAGATAAATCAAAATCTGTAGGATCAGAAGATGATAGAAGTGAAGATAGTACTAGTATTTTTTCCGAGACGAATATAGAGACTGACAGTGATTTCACTAGTGGTACTGAAAATGGCAAATCGAGAAAATTCAATCAACATTCCATAGAAAAATTTCCTCTGCAGCCTTTATTTGAAACTGATACCCCTGGAAGTGACGCCACTGATATGGGAAATATTGAAGAAGATATCGAAGGTAACATAGTAAACAGTACTTCCGTTTCATACGTACCTAGGAATAATCCAGCACTAGCAGAAAATGAAGATCTAATCGTAAAAGATAGCAAAAAGATTGTTGTCGTTGGCGGTGGGGCAACGTCTATGGAATTTGCAGTATCCAGAGCATTGGGAAGATATAGACAAAGACAGTCAAACTCATTTTCCGATGATCCCATAATCAATGAGGAAGATGAGATTATCATTGAAGATATCACCGAAGAAAAAGACAATCAATCAGAATCAGTTCCTCAAATAAGAAAAATATTATTAGAACAAAAATCTTCAGATAGTCAAACAAGTTCAGATAACAATAAACCGACCATTATTGATTTAGCTGAAGAAGCAGTATCAGAAGATAGTCCTTCAACTGTCAGCATTAAATCTCACACTAACCGTTTTTTACCCAAACAACAACAAAGTCTTGAGATACCTGGATGTAGAGACGACGACGACGCAAGAAGTACACATTCATGGAGAAGTACGTCTAGAGTTTCTTCACGAAGACAAAGCACTGAAGATAGCATAGACAGCGAAGATGAATGGTACTGTTACGAATTACGGAAATTGGAAGAGATGGAACGACAGAATCATTTAGAAATTGAAATGGGTACCACATTACTAGAAGAACCAGAACCAAGTGATGAAGATCAATTTGAACCAGATGAAGGCGTGAAAGAAAAAATGAATTTTGTACTGAGAGAGTTGAGAATGACAGCGAAAGTAGTAGATGCTGTCTTGAATGAAAAAGAAAATAATATGATCACATTACAAGTACACAAAAAAAGAGAAAATCAGGAAAAGAGATCTTCTTTCCAACTAGACAATGCTGCTTCTTTATTCGAAAAAATTAAAAACTATCATCATGAAGAGGAAGAGCTTTATAATGAAAAAAAATCGGACAGATTAGAAGTACATAGTCCACACGAAAAAGAAGATCATTCTTCTGGTGCCACTTCCGGACCTGATAGTCCACATAGCACCGACGAATATGATGAAGCTGAGATGGCTATTAACGACGAATTCGCTATGTGTCACATCATCAAAGAAAAAGAGGAAGATGAAAATACTAAAATGGAATTAATCGGAGGTGTACAACAGAAGGAAGAACCTTCGGCTGTACCTACGATTCAATTGGAAGGCTCCACGCCTGCCAAGGAAGAGAAGGAAGAAAAGGATGATAAAGAAGGAGTCCAAATGGGAAGTAGATGGAAATTGTTAAAAACGTTGAAAGAAAAAAAAGCAGAAGAAAAGAATCATCTAGGCAAAACGCCAGCACCACCTGCAGTTGAAAACAATGTAAGTAACGACATAATTGTGGAAATATTTAGTAGTAATAATATAGAAAGGTGACAGGTTAAACATGCTTACTTCTTTATACAAACAATAAACCCAAAAAATTAGTATCTGAAAATTTTAATATATATCTGAGAAAAGTAGCCAGTGTCGATTTCCCAGCATGCGTTTGAGGAACAATCTGATGATTGGATGATTTCCTGCGGGTATAATTTTGGAAAAGGCCTACTTTGAAGGCAACACAATACATTTGGATAAATAATACATATTTTGTGTTTCATTCACCAGTTCCCGTTTCTTTTACACATAAAAGTTAAGTAAAGGGGAGGGGGGGTAATTACCTCTATCAAAACGATAAATATCTGCGAGGTATTTAATGAACCTTTAGTAACGTGTGCTCTTTCTAAGGTCTTTGGACAGTCTTAAGATTTATAATCGTCTACAAAATAATACAATTGTTGAACAGCATGGATTTATGACGGGGCGCTCAATAAACACAAATTTATTATATTCTACCGTTCAGTGAAAATTCAACGATTCTACGGAAGCGGTAAATGATACATTCGAGGATCGATTACAACTATATGTCATATATACGGAATTTAGGAACGCTTTCTATTAAGTCAATCACGATATATTGCTTAAGAAATGACAGGGTTATGGAATGTCGAATAATTTATTGAAACTTATTTCAAACTATCTACATAGCAGTAATTTTGTAGTAATACACAATGGGAATGCATCTGGCAAATACCATGCTAACTCGGGAGTTCCGCAAGGATTTAACCTCGGTCCGCTATTGTTTATTTTATTTATTAATAATTTTCCAGGTTATGTTCCGTACTCTGAAAGCTTGGTATTTGCGGATGACTTCAAACTGTTGAAGAAGATTCAAACTGTCCGTGATTGAATATTATTGCAAAAAGGTATGAGCAACATAATTGGATGGAGCGAGGAAATTAAGTTCAAATATCGAAAAATGTTGTGTTATGTTCATATCAAGAAAAAAGCAGTTTATAATTTTTGATCACTTAATAGGAAGGATAAAGTCAAGGATCTTGGAGATACTTGTGTTGTCTTTTGGCATTACATAAAAAAAATTCATTGAAATTGTCTATTATCGAATCATTCAATGTAAATATTTCTATTTAAAAAAAATGCAGTTATTTATTGTTTTATAGGTGTTAAATAGTAAATAGGCGCGTAAGGTCATGAACGTGACAGTAAGAGGTCACGTAAAAGGATAGTTGACATAGGGGAGATGTATATATGTTAATGAAGTATAAAAGTGAGCATTCACATCAATAGTTTCACATTAATAGATTTACATTCAATGTAGTTCATTTTCGATCATCTATATTATATTTTATTTATATTAAATGAAAGGCTTAAGTACCGCCTTTGTCGGAAATAGTTTAATTGGTCAAGTTATATCATAAACATCATCCCCGTGAATCATGTAGTTTCCATACGACTATTTGAGCTGCTCCCAAAGGATCCGGACTTCCACCAAGTCATGGTGATCCTAACATACAAAACACATACTTACAAATGTCTTTCATTCCACACATTAAAAAATAAGTTAAAAGTGCCAATCGTATAATGGGTTCAGTTTTCAGATTTTCAAATATTGTGTCTGGGAAAATGTTGTTAAATTTTTTTGTGAGACCTAAACTTGAGTTTGGATCTATTATCTGGGAAGATCAACCTCAAATATCGGGAAAGTGCAGAGTGAATACTTACATTGGTCGGATTATAAAACAATTAGGATAACTAGATTTCGGAAATAATTTGAGCACTGGTCAGCGTAAATTGAATATGATGATTTTCTTGTATAAAATGATTAATTGCATATCGACATCTAGTAATTTATTGTGCTCAATTCCTTCCAATTTATTGTGCTTAATTCCTTTCAAAGTTACCTCAAGGTTAACATGATCCTCTTTATTATTTGGGAGAATGAGAATCAGTTTGTTCCCCCCTTGTGGACATGTTGAAACTTACCAACAATATAAATAATGTTACGAAATAGATTGGACAATGTCAATTAGACAATTTAACAGCAGTGCTCATAAATATATTATAAATTTTGGTGTATGAAGGTACAGTTCTAGAAATTAGTCGTCTGTGCCTTGTTTTTAATTCTCTATATCACTGTTAGATTTATCATACTAATGTATTAATAATTATTAATCCATGTAAGTAGGTTAGAAGACCTGTTTGGAATAAATAAATAAATAATGAAAATTGTACGATGTTTACCAAAAACAATTGTAACAATCCACTGAATATTTATTCACGATATCTGCATCGAATCGATTTAGCCGAGTTTTAGGAGTTCTGCTATGCAGAATGATTATTCGTATATAAACTTCCATTAAAGTCTGGAATTTGGATATGTATCCTCCACTGAACTCTTAAACTTTGAGATTGTAGATTGTATTGTTAAAAAGTTCACGCGTTTCAATACTTATATAGTTTGTATCGATACCTTGTTAAATGTATAGTGACATATCGATTCTATGGATAAAAAAGACCCTGGATGTACTTTTCGTTTAAAGTAGGAAATCGAAAGTGTAGAGGATGAAAGAGTAGCAACAGCTTGAATTAAAATGAATTTTTCGATTGGGTTTGAAATATAAAAAGGTTGAACGTGTTGCGGGACACACGGTAGGAACTTTAGTTCCTTTTAAGCAATAATCAAATCTTTTTAATCAATAAAAAATACACATATTAATATAAGAATTCATTTTACTCTGGATGAAACTTCATTTAACAAGAATATACAGTAGTATTAATTATAAAAAGTTGATTGGCACAAAGTACATATTAAGTATTCAGTTAACTGTAATTAATAATACAATGTATGCTGATAATCAACATTTTGCGCCGAGAGACTAGCTCTGAGACTGAGGAGAGAGCGCGAGATCCCACGCGCGCAAGGCACGTAACGTAACAACGTCGTGACCTTCCTCGTTCCAAGTAACGTAACGGTCAGACCAACCTAACGTAAAGAACTAAAGTTCTAAAATCTAATCATCAAGTTGATTGGCACAAAGTACATAATAAGTATTCAAATCTAGTCAGTGCATTTGATCATTGAAATAATAGGTCTATGATAACTGTAATATGAGATTGATGTACTTTCCATAATATCCACTTTGCACTTATGTTATATTATACACTCTATACACTTTCACTAATTTCTAAAAATTATATAATTTAATTCATATTGAAGCTAGAAAACTATTAACCGTAATTAATAATACAATGTATGCTGACAATCATCATGACTAGCTCTGAGACTGAGAAGATAGCGCGAGAGCCCACGCGCTCAAGGCACATAACGTAACAACGTAACGTAACGGTCAGATCTTTTGCGTCACGACCCCTCTCGCTCCAAGTAACGTAACGTTCAGATTCCACTCGCTCCAACCTAACATAAGGAGCCCAAAAAACAGGTTTTTAGGGATACATTTTTAAACGCAGAATTATTACCATTATTACTAAGCGAACGAATTATTCGAAAATATATAAAGCCGTTGAGAGTGATAATAGTTATTTATGTACCAAGGCAGTAAAGTGATTCTTTATCGGACGAGTCTGAAATTATGAGACGAGCGAAGCGAGGCGAATAACAGGCGAGTCCGATAAAGACACTTTTCTGAAATGGTGCATACAAAATTTTATCGCCAACTGCTTAGAATTCAGAATGTAAGAAACTGAGGTAGGTATATTTCATTGCATTTTATTATGACAAAGTAAACAGAAAATATAGAACAAATCTACTTATTATTTGTTATAGGTATTTAAATTGAAGGTACACCATGAAGCATTATAAAAGTTAATTCCTGAAGTCAAAGGAGTTCCAACAATAATTTGTTATAAATAAATCGCAAGAAAACTATTATCGAGCCGTAATAGGGAGAACCGTGACACTGACAGATAATGATTTTCGAGTATAATGTCAAAGTCAAAATACTTTACCTGCCGCATTTTACTTTACCTGCCGCAAATGCAGCAGATAAAGTAAAGGAAGGTAAACTGTTTGTTTACTTCCGAAAATCAATCCGATAATTGACGGCTTTACTGACGTTTGGCGATAAATTATATTATATTATATTTGTCACTCAACGATAAAACTGAATCGATTATATACATCAGCATTTTTCAAGGAAAGGATTCAAAACATGTATCTAATAAGAGGTGGTCGCTTTGGAGGCTTTTCAATACCCTAGCAAAGCTTTGGTCTGAAGCTGCATTCACCAGTCCTAAACCAGCATTTGGAATATCAAAAATGTCTGCGCGTAACTGTACATTTCGGTGGGTACGAATAAAACAGACGTATCAGAGCAAATTAACGAGATATTTAACTCCAGCAGAAACCAGATGAGAAAATTGACAATATTGCGTATAATTGGCTTATATGGAGATGAAACTTTCTATTGGTTGTGCGTGGAAGAGGAAGAAGAAACCTCATACAATATATCCGAATGTGAAGCATTGTATTATTAGAGATACAGACTCCTAGGACTGCAGCATCCAAGGGAGATTCTTCCAAGATCAAGATCGTCCAAGTAAAAAGACTGTTGAAGCTGCTACTGGTTTCTTCACATAAACGGTATAACCAAAATTACAAAAAGCCGAATGGCAAAATTTAGCAGAAATTTGAAGGAAGTGACTGATGAGCCACAAAAATTAGACGAACAAATATTAAGCTAAATGGCGATTATTTATTATGGTTACAGTGTTTCCAGCTTGATGTTATATAATTAGACTAAAAAAATAAAATAAATTGTTCACAGCAATGCAAACTTTTTCTTTTAATACCTTTCCAGTCCAATTTGGCTCTGTTCTTTCGTTTTCGTTAATTAACACAATACCCTAATTAACTTTTTGAGTTCTTTGGCATTTCGACTCTTCTTCGTTAGAATTACTTTATTTGTCGTGTTTAATGCGATTATAAATTTTCAGTAGAAAATTATAAGTTAGTCAGTTAAGCTCGCAGAGTTTTCTCAAACTGATGAATTAAAAAAAATGAGGAAGCTGCAATTACATTTTAATTAACGGATTTAATTGATTACTAGGACCATAGTCAGGTTAAGTTAGCTCGAGAAATAGTAGTAAATTCCAAAAATTTTAAACTCCCCCTAGTATTTTTTGAACGGCTACACTTACATTAATTAAATTTGGAGGGTGAAAATAAAGTGTTGTAAACTTCTCTACGAATGGTAACAGGTGACGTAATAGTAATAGATGACGTAACAGTGATGATAATGACAGTGACAGTGACAGTGCCACTCTGGCCATTAATTTTAAATAGGACCTTATGGCAAGTGATATCTCGTTTGAAAGGCATTGACATTGGCTACATAGCCATATTAATTTTGTTTTGGTTTAAACTAATTTTGACGGATAAATTAAAAAAATACCAAAATTATTGACATTATTTTTTTAAATTTAATTAATCAAATATCAACAATGGATTTTTATAGCAAGTTTTCGAAATGTGCTCCGTCTACTTCCTGACAGTAATACATCCTATTAGTAAACTCTTGTCGTACTCGTTCGAATGTGTCAGCTGAAATTGCATTGAATTCTTTAATAATTCTTTCTTTCAAAACGCCAATGCTATCTGGTGCCGTAGAATAAACCTTGGATTTCAAGTACCCCCATAGAAAAAAATCTAATGGTGTCAGATCTGGTGACCGAGGCCATTCTATAGGACCTCGCCGGTCGATCGATCTACCTCGATATTCTTCATCCAGATAACGTCTTACTGCACCATAATAATTTGCAGGAGCACCATCTTGTTGAAATTTTATTTCCAGATGGCCGAATTCATCTGGATTATCTTCCAGAATTTCAAAAATTAAAGGCTCAATTGCATTTTGTAACATCTCCAGATACACTTCACAGCTTAAATTTGAATTCAGGAAAACAGGACCAACTATGTGGTTTCCCAAAATACCTGCCCAAACATTGACTTTTTCTGGGAATTGGGTATGTTGTTCACGAAAGGTGTGAGGATTTCTGTCACTCCAATACCTCACATTTTGTGTATTCACATTTCCATTAAGGCAAAAAGTACTAAAACACTAAAACAAATTGTTTTTGTGTAATGTGGGTTTTGACTAATTTTATTTGTCATACATTCACAGAATTCGAGTCTTCTGTCGGGGTCGTCATCCGAAAGGTGGTGCACCATTTCTAACTTGTATGGATGAAATTTATTTTTAGCCAACACACTCTGTACTGTACTTTTACTTACTTCACAGATAGACGCAACTTTAGCTGAAGAGGAAGTAGGGTTTACTACCATTTCAGCAACTATATCAATTTTTTTATCATCACTAAATGTTGGTCGATCAGATCGTTTGGCATCTTGAACACTACCTGTTGCTTCAAACTTGTGAAGAAGCTCCCTCAAATAAGTTCTCGAGATAGGCGATCTGGTATCTCTCATTGAATAAACGTTCCGCTCCATGGAGATTCTTTCTAGATTCACCAATTATTGAGATAGCTGCTACTTTGTCGGCTTGAGTACGTACCATTTTGCCTATGTAAACTCTTAAACGTCTTGTTAAACAATAATAAAATTAAATATTTAAACTATTTAGAAAAACTTTGCAAAGCAACAAATACTATTAAATTAAAAACGTCAATTTTTTTGACAACTAACCAGAGGCGGACTGAAAAATCTCCAATATTTAAATGTGAAATAATAATTTTGGTATTTATTTAATTTATACGTCAAAATAAGTTTAAGCCCAAACAAAATTAATATGGCTATGTAGCCAATGTCACTGCCTTTCAAACGAGATTTCACTTGTCATAAGGTCCTATTTAAAATTATTGGCCCGAGTGGCACTGTGAAATCATTTATTACTATTACGTCACCTGTTACCATTCGTAAAGAAGTTTACAACACTTTATTTTCCCCCTAAAATTTTATTAATGTAGGTGTAGCCGTTCAAAAGATACGAGGGGGGGAGGGGACTTTTGAATAGCACTGTATACAAATTTTTAGCTTGATTCAAACTTTTGTACCATATCTGTCTATCTTACTCGGACTAACAGGATAACGTGGGTTTTTCAATAAATCCCCGCTGGTTACCCTGTACAACCAATTTATCAAGGTTTTTTTTCCCAAATATGACCAAATTATACCAGGAAATTTTTTTGGCTCACGAACATTCTTAGAAAATATCTCTTGTCAAAAAACACCAGAAAATTTTAAAAATATAATTCTACTTTCAGGAAAATTTTATCTCCTACTTTCGAAAAAATGCAATTTGTAAATTGATGTTTCATTTAAATAAACATATCATGTTATGAATCATAAATGTTTGCTCGAATTTTATTGATATATTCGAAATCACGAGTGATACTAAATTATGATACAGCTATAAATATTATTATTACCGATTATAAATCGTACCTGAATTTGAATATTGTAAAATCAGATATGTGGAATGCAATCAAATAAAGTCATTTTTCAAGATATTATGCGATCACCAATCAAATTGAGTTGAAAAAAAAACAGGTTATGTTTTATCTACGATAAAAAGACGGTTATTTCATTTTTAGTTATTTTCCTGTTTACCTGAATAAATATAAATTTACCAGCCGTAAAAACAATTTATACTTAACGGCCAGGGCAATTTACAGCTTAAGGGTTGGCATATTGGCAAAACATCAAGAAGTTGTCAGATCAATTCGCAAAGTTCAGCTGTTTTGACACAAGTGAGGTTAGGTTTAGCATGTCATTTTTTATTTATTGTTGATCAGACATGACTAATACCATTCATTTTAATTATTATTTATCAATACCATCCATTTTGAAAGTGAAATAATGGAAAAGAATACCTAGTTTTAAGAAAAATAGAAAATATAGGACTCTTTCAGCCGTTTCTATTTATATCTGCCGAATATACAGACGGAGCTACTCGAGAATCCCCGAATAGACATAGGTACAAAAAATTTCCGACTATAGAAAGATATTTTCTTTCTATGCTCTTGCAGATTTCACATGCTAGTTACTAGTGATTTAGAGATGCCTACTAAAACTTCGATACTGGCCTGTTCCGCACACATGGACGATGATAATTTAGCATGGTCGTCCTATAGAATAATTCCAAGGGGGCCCATTTATGCATGTAAAATATTTATAATAAATGTCGATAAATAAAAGTATATGAAATTTGAAATATTGTTTTTTGTAAATTATATGGGTAGATCTTTATCCTTCCTCTATGAAAATTGTCTATAGTTGGAGAGTTAATTAAAATAGATGGAGGTAGACACAATTTTGAAAAATGATTGTTCTGGCAATGCCACATTGAATTCTTATGACAATTAATATGAAGAAAATTGTACTGAAAACCTCTGAAATATTATTTAACATAATTAAGTTTATTTTCAAAGCATGAATCATTGTACAATAATCGATTATTTTCATTTACAGAAGGAGTCTGGCATCAGAGGAGACCAAGCTCGTGTCAATGGGTAAGTTTTTAATGGAGCTTTAACGCTCAATTCCAGCAATTTCTAACATAATCTTCGAAATGTGAAACTGGAAACCTCAAAACAATTATAGTAAAGCACGACTTTTAATTAACAGGGTTGAGTTGAAATATCTCTCGACGTTCACTTTATATAATGTTTCTCCAAAATATGTGGCTAAAGTTAACTTGGCACTTTCATTTAATAGAACCATTCCCATGTCATGTGAATACCTTACGTGTTTATTTAATTGGCAACTCGAAATTAAATTATTCTGTATAGAAAAAGTTTGATAGATAAGGCTTTCACTTGACGAAGATCCATACAAATCATTTATTAGCAAAACAACACACTTTAGACTCAAATTTTGAAATTTTACATGTAGAATCTAAGCCTTTTAGAAACCTTCGAGATTAATAAATACAAATATCAAAGTAACCATTCTCCCTTATTAAACTTATTTACCCAAGGCTCATTATACAACCACGAAGAGGTTCAAAATTGAAACTTATGTTGGAATTCTGAGAATTTACCTATAAGCTACAGAATCTGTAAGATATGGGATCTATAACTTGAACCTTTACAGATTTGTAAAATTTGCTATTCTGGAACCAAATCTGTGAGAGTCATAGTTACAGATCTTAACCTAATAGGTTTCAATTTCACTTCTGTTTATAATGTCGAAATTCTAACCTCAAAACCATTAACAGGATTTAACAGCTGTGTGTGAACCGACCTGGTAAATCTTAATACTAATTTATATTTTTACAATTTGTAATAAAAGAATGGTGTGAGTGAACTACTGAAATAATATATTTAACATGTTATTTATTTATTTAAATATACGAATTTTGTAGAACACAAGTTGTAAAAAGAAAAAGGACCAAAAATACGTCTCCAACGCAATTGGAGTTATACCCCCAATTCATGGAAAATGATTTTTCGCAGTAATACTATAAACCCTACTTTAGATCCCAATTATTTAATAAAAAAGTGGGAAGATCCAGTGGCGCAATTATTTAAATGCATTGTAAAAATAATGTGAATTAATTATTGTCACTTTCACAACAAAGGAAATTCCTAAATTATTCTCCATAACATGAGGTCTTAAATTATAAATTAAGAATTGAACACTATTTTTGTCCAACCGAAACATTTGTCTAAAATGCCTGTCTGGCATATCAAACGGATTTAATTGATCTCTTAAGTGTCTTCGTTAGATTCTCATATGATTTCTGGAAATATGGGAAGTATATTTTATAATAATACCCAAAAAATATCTACGAACCGATTCTCATCTTATTCCAACAGAATACCGACGAAAATATTTAATTGTCCGTTCATATTAATGCCAATGATGTTCACTTAAAAACTTAATAATCACTTGAAAATCACAAAGAAACTGGAAACTCTACAACTTTTCAACTAATGATAGACGAAAAATGATAAAAATAATAATACAACGGTCTGTACCACACCCTGTACTGCTTACAGTGACAGATGTCCTGGCCGTAAATATTTACGAACCTGTAAGGAATCTGTAAGTAACAGGTGAGGTTAGAATCGCATTTCCTACTCTTACAGATTTCGGCTCAGAATTCAACCATTGTTTTCTTTAATTTATGAACTCTGTATATTATCAAAATTTCAAGGTTAGGTCTAATTAATGAACTAAATGTCTGTCTTTGCGATTTTGGGAAAACTGAGAATATATATCTGCGTAAAATACTGCTTGAGCTTCAGCTTAATTGTATGCTACTGTTTCTAAATTGAGAATTAATACCACTCTCTGCTAAAACGAAAACAGGGAGAAACGAGAAATTCGGAGGGTACATTTTGAGAAAGGACAAACGCTTAGCGCCTTTGAGTTTCGTTTCAATTTTCCTGATTACCTGAAAATATTTCAAAAACTAATTTTTGTAGCTCATAAAATGCATTTTCAATGTAACAAAAAATATATTTCACTTATTAGTTCTTACTACACGAGAAATTCTATTCTATCCATAAAGCAATTGGAAAAGTCTTGTGTAGAACAATAGAGAAGGCAATAGACTTTTTTATACTGATAGGAGTATTTTTTTCAATTTAATGTTGGCAGCTAGCTCGGGATGTTGTGCAGCTACAATTTACTAAAATATTTCGTCGTAACCTTTCACCTACTTAAACCTGTTCAAAGGCCAAGCAAGACTTTAGTAGATAAATTCCCACGCATCAGGCAGTCGAGAAAGTGATAGGGTGTTTTGCGAATCATAGAGAATTGATAAGATCTTAGGGTGGATGTGGAAGTAAACGCTTTGTCAGAAACACATCTTCAAAGGAGAAATGCGTGCAAGCATCTCAAAGTCTTATTAAAATGAAAGGAAATTGGCAAATGGACGGGTATATACGAGCTGGGCGTTGACAATAGACGAATCCAAATCACGTCGTATAATAATAGGAAAAATATTTCTCAGCCGAATATTTTTTTAATTGGAAAGAGGGAGTGAAGAAAAAGATGAAAACTGGAGAAATTGAGAATATGCGCTGTGTAAATAATACGCAATGGCGCATTGCAGTAAGCAGTAACTTCAATATTGGTTCGGAGAACCAAAAATACACCAAGACAAAAAGCGAGACTAAAAAAAACGAATCTACGGAAGCCATCTCTTAAATTAGTCGTCATATGTCATACGATCACTTGTGGGCTTATTTCTTATGGTCTTTACAGACCCAAATTAAACTGAAGTTTGCTTTGAATATCAGAGGAGATCTCCTGACCGTCGAGCTCCCAGTCATCCAGCATTTAAATCAGTTTTTAATGATTTGCCTCCTGGTGGAAGAACAGAACGAAATGTAGATGAAGCGCAGAAAGATGGATATTATCGAAGCACTAGAGAAGTAAGTCGAGAATTCTAGAGTATTGTCTTGAATCTTGACACTTTTCTGTAGCCACATCTACATATGGTAGAAGTACGTAAAGTTCCTCCTGGCTTACTCTGTATAGTTTGCCGAATATAACAATGTAAACCCTTGATATTTGTCATTTCATTGATTTCACTGACAAACTCTCTATAACGATGTGAAAAAATATCTAAAATCTGCGTCCTTTGATAGCATTTAATATACGTTCCAGAAAAAGGAACTATCCACCTTTACACTAACTCAAAATCTCCCGGACAAGCAGCCGTATGAGTATCCCGAATTACCAAGTTCGTTCCTACAAACTGGTGGAACGGCTTTAGGGAATAATTGCCCGGAGGATGTTTATGTATAATAGACGAAATAGCCGTAAAGTAATCACATGCTGTATGTCGTTAGTATGCTAGTATGCCTAATTATGAAATTCTACTACCGAGATGACCCAAATAACAAACGGACGAAGAAGAATTGAGATATAATGAAAAATTAAGTAACTTCTAGATAGATGATTGTTGAATTATTGAAAAATTAATCTTAAGCGTAAAAATGAAGTGAACGTGGACTTTCAAATTCAAACGTTCCCGAGTATCTTCACTCTTTTTTTATTTCAATTCTTTTTCCAAGTGACTACTATCTGAACTTTTAAAACTTGCTCGCGTCTTCACGTGCTAACCACCGAACATTTGTAACATTAGGGTTAAAAAATGAAGTGGAACATAATCTAAAAATCCACTTTGCTCTTTCTGGGAAGGTAATTTTTTCTTGCTTTATAATATGTACAATCCAATATCTCTAAATATATAGTTTTTTAACCATTCTGTATTAATACTAATAAAATTGTGCATTTAGTAGGAAACAAAATATTGCACAGAAACAATAAAACTTGTTCACGTCTACACGTGCTAACCACCAACATCCGTAACACTTGATGTAGCACGAGAATCCTAATTTTCTTCGTGTACTTTTAAATTCTCGGGTAGCTTCACTCTTTTTTATCTCAATTCTTTTTTCCAAGTGACAACTACCTGAACTGCATGTCTTATGACCCTATTTTATCTACGTCTGTGCTTTCGGACACTCGGGCGTTATCAGTGTTAACCATTCTTCTTATCCAACATCTATCTTTCGATGTACTTCAACTATTAACCTTCCTTCTTGGGTTTTGCCTTTTCAAAGCACGATAAAATGTTCTACAAGGTGAAAAAATTCAATTTTCTTTATGCCAGTTGACTTATTCTTTCAAGACAATATTCAAATTTATGATTTGAACGTTTTTGTGGACTGAATCATTGAATGAACTACTCTTTTTAAATATTTGCCCTCCGCTCAATTGCTGTCTTTTGTAAATTGGTTATTGTATAAATAAATTTCAAGGAATCGACAACATCTACGTACCTACCAGCTTTGTTCACAGCTCAGCATGATAAACTTGATGAAACTCATTCACAGGCTAATGAGATGCAAAAAGGAGTAGGATGGGTTTGAGGACTTTGACATTGTGTTGGGTATTAGTGGTAGCTTGATATTTCATAGAAGTTGCGTTCTATGCATATGTAATTACGAACTGCATTACATTCTGAACAATTTATATAAAAAGTCTTATTGTTTTAGAAGTGAAGTTTCTGATTTAACAAAGACGTTTATAATGATGCAAAGCATAAGCTTCCAAGATGTTTGGAATTAACAATATGTATCCCTTTTACTTTTAATTTGTGATAATATCTAGTGGTTCTGAAATAACGATAACTCGAACAATATTATAGTTTCAGTCTACTTCAAATTCTTCCACTACATGTTATACTTTAAGGTATTTGAACTCGTGATTCAACCCTTTTTTTTATTTTCAGACATCCAGGTGACAATCCTTTTTACAGTAATATTGACAGTATGCCGGACATCCGACCAATTCGGAGAAAATCGATTCCGCTTGTATCGGATTTGGTAAGTAGCATTGCTCATAATTAATTGTATATATATATTATGTAAATCTCTATGATTTAAAAGTAAATATAAACTATTAAATTAGTACTAAAGTATACTAATTGTCGTTTAAAACTACCTCAATGTTTATACGGTTTTACTATATTATAAATTATAAATTTCCGTTTAATGCGAGTTTTCGAACAGTCGTTAAATCCAATGTATGCAGTTTAACTAAAATTAAAGGCAGATCTTTCGCTTTTCCAATTGAAACAGTAGGAAAGGGATACAGCTAGATATGAATGTTAGTGATTCACTAGAGTAGTCTTAGCAAACGAAATACCTTTTTATTTAACACCCAAAGTTTATGAAACAAATTTTTAAATATCGATGGCCTAAGTGCAAAACGTATGCGTCTTTGGTCT
>CAJUYG010000009.1:926927-938376 GCA_910591675.1 Galerucella calmariensis | reverse complement strand
ATGCTGTCTGTGTTGCCTATCCAACAGGGGTGCTAAGATATCAACATTTCTGTACATCTCCTCGCGTTTCTGTTATCCTAATGAAAAATAAGAAAAACATGGCGATTTTGTATAGAAACGAGAGAATTTCCGTTATGCATCAGGGTTAAGCGGAATCGTGTATTTATTGTGGACATTTGGATACTTGTTAATAAACAAATATAACAATAAATAATGATTAATTTGATATTTCTGGTGGATATAATTATTACATTAAGTAAACAATGTTTATTTCTTCAATATATTTTCATGGAACTAATGAGAAATGTAAGTACACACATACAATGAAACGAGGCTTCTCTCTAATTTGTTTACAAGCTTATTAATAATTATAAACACCTGAAAAATGGATTAATCATTAAAACAACCCTTATTTCGATCCTTAAAACGTGAAAAATATAGTAATGATCTGCAAAATGTTAATCGCGTATAATTGACGTGAAGTTTCTACTGTTCATTATGTGTTATCTTATACTAAATAAGATCAGATTTAAAAAACAATTAGAACATCTCCTTATGTTTTTAAAAAAGCAACCCTTACATAAAATTCTAGATAAAAAACGAATTTTCCCTAGGCTTAGTCATTTTTAATAGCTTTGATTTGTAAAATTCGGTTGCGCTATTTGGTCCACAAACTATTCATCTGGCTAAATATAAATATCCTTTCACGAGGTATCACTATCCGTTTCTCGTTTGATTTGCAAGAGCAAAAAAAACTATTGTCTTTAGATTAACAAAATCTAAAAACTTGTCCTAAAAAATAGGAACATATTTGGCGAATTGTTATTTTTTTTATAATTAAATTTTTCGGAATCCGCGACAATAGATCGAATTACTGGATACGGGACAAGACGTAAAATTCCGGGACAATCCCGGAGATAAAGCAACTTTATTTAGTGTTGACGAATATCAATGATGATACATAAAGGAAGACACAGGTAAAACCGACAATTCAAGATGCCTCTTCTTAGTTTATCTTCTTCGAAACAATTTGCAAGAAATTCATGAAAGTACATGAATATATTTAACCAGTCAATAATTATTATTGTTGGGAAAACTTTAGGTGTGACTTTACCCTTCTTAAAAATAATCTGATCCATTTAACCCATTTACAGGAAAATTTTCAAATTGATCGCGGTGATTGCGAATAGCAGGGGGAATTCATCACGCAAGAAATTTAAGACACGATCACGATTCAGTGAAATGTGCAGTCGAAACGTGAAACAACCCTCGTTCGCAGCGAAATCTCAACGCTTCCAGCGTCGTTTCCTTTCGGTTAAAAATGTTCGGTTTTTTCGAAAAAAATTTTGGATACAGTTCCTCAAGCTGTTTCTTTATTTATATAACTGTGATTTGTTATTCGTTGGCTAAAGATTTCAAAACACCGATAGATATACCAAACCAAGGAAAAATCCGTGGGACGGAATTGTCGAAATTGAGAATTCAAAAAGTTATTGCTTATTACGGAATACCTTACGCACAACCTCCTGTAAATAATTTAAGATTCGCACCACCTGTTACCGACCCTTTACCTAGTTGGGATGGAATTAAAAACGATACGAACTATCCACCTTCTTGTTTACAAACTGAAGAGGACTACAAAGAGTCGGAAAAGCCATTTCTGCAGTTAATCTCCAAGCTGAATTTCACTTTAGCTGAAGATTGTCTTTACTTGAATATATTTGTACCTTACGGTAAGTGCCCAATTAAAAAAAAATAAACCTCTATTTATAATTCCCCTTTACAAGGGCGTAGCAAGGATCTATAACAGGGGGGGGGCAAACCATGGTTCATGGTCGTCCAAAATGTAAAATTTTAGGATAAAAAGAAAAGGCAAATGAAAACAAAACTTTGAGATTTTAATTATACTTAAATTAAACTAATAACATTTTTCTTGTGATTAAACTGAATTTATCCAAAACTTTATGTATATTTTAGATTTAATTTTTTGTTTATTAAAATTGAAAAGTTGTTGTTGCCCCTCCCTGCCCTTAGCTGGCTACGCCATGCCTCTTTATACAACTGTGGATTTATTAATTTTAAGACAATGGAATAAATGAAATTTTACTATGATATGATGGTTGGATTGGTGCTTAGTTTATGTGAGAAATTGAAAATTTTTTGTTTAATAATATTGGATTCACCCTGTATTTAAGCATACTTTTCAATATAAAAAGCCATTTAAAAAAAATGACCATTAAAATGAAAAAAATTTACTTTTTACTCTCGTATATCACTTTACACCAAATATAATAAATATAATGCTCTTGACTTTTTTACACATTTTTTCATAATCTGAGAATATGGATTTCAAACTTCAGCTCGGAATTCTCATTATGTGCTGCTAGAAAATAGTATTGTTTTCCATGCTAATATCTGATATAGGAGTTGATGTTTGAAATAAAAAAAGCACTAAATTTGAAATTACACTGGCCTACCGTGACATTTTATACGAACTTAACATTCCATGTCACATAAACTGCAAGAAATTTAAAAGTGCAGTAATCTATGCTAGCCATTACCCTTTTTTCCTAGGAAAAAAGCAATTCAGCGTACCTAATAATAATATGATTTATGATTGTGCATGTTCTATTTTCATAAAACCCCATAACTTGACAGTCAGGGTCACCTCCAATAAACTCGTGAACAGCTTAAGGAATATAGCTTTACTTTTTTAGAGGAATGATTCATATTACAAAAAATAATCCACCAAATTATTGACACGCATATTACTTTTTATACGTTAGAGAAAAAAGAGGGTTGAAATGTTACAGTTGATATTTAAATTGATGGCTTTGTTCACTTATAACCTTTACGAGAAGATTGATACTTCTGATAATGATAAAAGGTTATATATAAGGAAATATATTTTTCAAACCAAAAATTTATTTTTACTTTCATTTATACTTATTTTAATCATCGCTATTATTCTTTCTTTTACTGAAATATTATTGGATACAAATGGAAATAAAAGCAACAGTATTGCAAATGTTATTGTATCGATGACGAGGTTACTTAAAGTCATGGACCGCAAACAACCCTCAGCCCTTCATTACGTTTAATCGGCTCAAAGCAAAAGGACTTTTACAAGTCATCGCGTGCAAGAAAGTCATTACCATTATGCAGATGTGCACGAAGGAGAAATTCGTAGGCGGTGGTCGTCATCATCATCAACATTTGAAAAAAGTTAATATTCTATTGAACTGTGTATGTAAATTTCGTATATTTTTTTATACATTCACTAGCAGTTTCAAAAAACTTTTAATTACAGTAATTAAGAAGTCTATTTAAGTCTATGAACCCATTTAAAAGTTACAAAGGTGGTCCATGACATAGTAATTGCAGGATTTACCTTATTTGCACAATTCAAAAATATATATATTTATTTTTCTTTTCAGGGGACGAACCTAAGCAAGGTTACGGAACGATTATATGGTTCCACCCAGGAAATTTCACAACTGGAACACCTGCAATGTGGAATCCACACACCCTAGTGTACCGACAAAGAGTAATAATAGTTACTGTCAGTTGGAGATTAAATATAATGGGTTTTTTCACCACCATGGATGGAGAAGCTTCCGGAAACTACGGTTTGATGGACCAACAAGCGGCCATGATGTGGATAAAAAACAATATAAAATTATTTGGAGGAAATCCCGATAACATTTGTATAATGGGATACGGAACAGGTGCAGTCAGTGTTGGACTTCATATGATCAACCCACAATCAAGAGGTCTATTTAATAAAGCCATCGCTATGAGTGGTAAGAATTAAATATCTTTTCCTCTATATTTTTTTATGAAGATGCCGTCCCTTCGCCGGCACCACCTCAGCCTCCTGGGCTTATTGTGGATACTCCTAGTATTCTGACTACAGCCTATTCAGCCAAACCGTTCCCTGTATTAGCTCATCAGACTATTTGCTGGTTGGTTGTAGAAGTCTTCTGGAGTCATTTGGGGTCTACCATACAGTTTCTTCCTCCTGTGGTCCAGCGTCTCACAGCTGCATAGTAAATGCAGAGCTGTTTCGGTATCCTTTTTGCATCTTCTGCATGTAAGGTCTCCGTTGTATGTATGTATGTATTTTGAGATGACATTCACTGAGACCTAAAGGATCTATTGTGCCCCCTTACTTCTACTCAGTTTCTGAGGAGAGTCTCAGAAATTAGTAGTTCCTTTAGTCCTATTTCCCGGAGGAATTTTAGGATGTCTGCAGGCTTCAACTTAGCTAAATGTTCCTCTTCTATCCAGTAATCTCCTAGGTGCTGTGCTCTAGGATTCTGGAGTGCTGTGCAGTTGGAAAGTATGTGGATGGATGTTTCTTCTTCCATTCCACAAAATCTGCATTCTTATTCCTCCACTATTTTGAGCTTTTTCAGGTGCCCATTCAGGCGACAATGTCCCGTTAGGATCCCTGTTAAAACTCTTAGCGCAGTTTTACTTTGACTTATGCATTCATTTGATCTCAACAGGTTGTAGTCACCCAGATGAGTCTTTGATTGTATAAGTCCTACTAGATCTTTCCAATGGTCAGATCTTCTCTTCTTCTCGGCTTTACTTATTTCTTCCAATCTTATATTGGTGCTGATTCCGCAAAAGGGTTCAGGCCCCCAGAAAGGTATTTCAGTCCCCCTCTTTGCTAGTTCATCTGCTATTTAATTTCCTTCTATTCCAGTGTGTCCTGGAATCCATATTGTAAGGTGACTATATTGTTCTCGCCTAGTTCATTGAGTTTGTCTAGGCATTCCCACACCATTTTGGAATTGATTACACAAGAGCTCAGTGCTTTAATGGCTGCTTGACTATCCGACATTATGATAATCCTTTGCCTTCTGTATCCTTTATCAATATTGAACTGGGCGCACTTTCTTATGGCGTGGATTTCCGCTTGAAAGATATTTGGGGTGTTTCCCAAGCTTTCAAAGTGTTTGGTTCCTGGCCAGAACACTCCTATCCCAGTTCCTTCTATTGCTTTTGAGCCGTCTGTGTACCATTGAATGGCATTCTTTCCAAGTCTGGTAATGGTATTTGGATCCCATTCCTTCTTGTTGCTTAATTCCATAACGAATTTCTTTGAAAAGTTATACTTTTTCATCATACCGTATTGTGGCATGTCCCAGGTTGTCTGATTTCTAAGAAGTGAGGAGGTGGTTTTTTTTAATGATTCCCTTTCTACTTAGTCTGTATCTTGTTCTTTCTGCAACGCTTTCCACCACCATATGTAGTGGGGTAAGGTTGAGAATCACTTCCATGGCTGCCGTTGGGCATGTTTTCATTGCTCCTGTAATGCATATACAGGCTAGCTTTGGAGAGGTTTTCTCCCGTGGTCAATAGGCTAGTTCTACTACTCCACGCAATGGCTCCATAAGTGATGATTGGTCTCACTATTGCAGTGTACATCCAGCTTAGGATTTTTGGGTTACAACCCCAGTTTCTTCCTGCCAGATTTTTGCACACCATTAGAGCAATTTTTGCCTTGAATGTAATATCCTTTTCGTGTTTGTTCCACAGGAGCTTACGTCAAGTCAAGTATCTAGTTAAACCTAGATACTTGACTTCTTGTCTCCATTCAATCTCGTTCCCATCAAGTCATATAAAATGAATAAAGAATGAAATGAAATTTGCTAATCTAAGATCCAATTTCTTGTTATAGGTAACTTCTTATCACCTTCGGCTGTAAAACACGCTCAAGAAGATAAAGACCTTCTAGACAGACTAGCGAACAGTTTTGCTTGTAACAGAAGGCCAACATCAGAGCTAATCTTGTGTTTAAGAAATGCTGATGCTGAATCTCTCGTGCAACAAACGTCGAACGTGAACTGGAGCCCTATTTTAGACGGTGAAATTACCAACAGCAGTACTCCTTTCTTATCAGACTATCCTATTAAATATTTCGAAAGAGGAGACTTTGAAAAAGTACCTTTACTTACTGGTTATACTCACATGGAACATATTTTGGAAATTGATAGTCTGAAAAATATCAACAGTACTTCCAACGAGTATCTACAAGCTCTATTAACAGATCTTATTAGTGGAGACATTCCAGTGTTGAATAATACGGAGTCTTCCTGCGTTTACAATTCAGATCATATTATCGACGCCGTGATGTTTTTTTACGGCCCACCAGGTCCTGTTAAAGATGTTGAGGCGTTTAGAGAAATTTTAATAAACTTCCTAACTGAAAGAAACGTTGCTTCCTCTGTGGTACAGCTAGCATCGTTTTTAGGCAAAGAGCAACCCACTTATGTGTACAGATTTGACATGAAACCTAGTACTGCTGCAGCGGTGAATAACTTACCCGAGTGGGTAACAGTTCCTCATTTATTCGACCTGCTTTATGTCTGGGGAGTGCCTTATTGGTCAACAAATCAAGATTGGGATATACGCGATAAAAGAATTTCAGATACAATTATGTCTTTTTGGACGCATTTTGCGACATCGTCTAATCCTACGGAAAATAGTATTTACCCAGTGGTTTGGGATCGTTTTACGGAAGAAACTCCGGGTATTTTGATTATTGATGGAAATTTTAATATGAGCAACTCTAAAAATTTGAATTTTAAAGCCTTCGAATTTTGGAATAAATATTATCCGAAAGTAAAAGCTGTCGCTACGCAATGCTGTGAGTCATTCGACAAAGGTAGCACCATCCAAATAAATTCACTTTTACAAATCCTACAGCTTACTTTTATTTTCTATCACTTTATCATGAGATAAGTTAAATTTTTTACATATGAATTAATATAGTTGTAAATTTATTTATTCGCATTAAATTATTAAATAAACGTTATTAGTTTTTCCGATTTCCATAATAACATACCTTCCCATTATAATTTTTCGATTTCGCATGTTTCTTCTTCCGATCAATGGTATATTTTTCCGTTTCCAATGCTTCAAACTTTGACATTAAAGACCAAGAATTCTTTATGAATTTGAATTATTTCAAGGGCCTCACGAAATACCAGAACGGTAATTGACTCCCAACTAAGAATTATGGGGTCATTTAATAAATTTATGGAAATTTAATTTGAGATATTTCTACAGATAGTCAGTTGGAGAAGTCAGGAAATTATAAAACACAAACCTAACATGCTAGAAAATGGATAAATAATATCTCAACAGCAGATACCAAATATAATCAATTCAACAGTAGGAAAAAGGTGAAATATCGAATATCTCTTTTAGGCAGTGGCGGCTCGTGAACTTTGTGAGTATCACAATACCAGCAATACCATGGTTTCAGTTTTCCAAAAGGGCCACGCGCTGGTAACATTGTGACGCTTAGGTACTTATCTTTGTCCATAATAGAAGTGTGGCAAATAATAAAAATTTATGTTTTTAAGTTAAAACAAATAAAGTAAACAATTGTAAGAAACCTTTTTTTCTAGAAGGTATATATTATGTATAAACTTAATAATTTTAAAATGTACACGAAAACATAATATTTATAATACCACAAACATATTTAAGGTGTGCGTCTTGGTTTTTTACAGGAACTCTGAAATATCTAGTTAGTTAATAATTGAAACATGGCAACATTGACATTACTAAGTGAGTTAAAAGTAGATAGCTGTACACTAATTACAGTTTCTGATTTCCCAGTTTTCTACCTTGTACCTACTTTCAATACGTGCCGCTAGATAGCACTATAATCGATCCACCTCAATATGGCGTCAAATAAAACCATCAATTGGACTGGTAAAAAACGGAGAGCAACACGTGTTTCGAGAGAGATGTTTGTGGAATCTAGCTTCGGAGCACTGTTGTCAGATTCTAAAATAAGTATTGAAAACGGGAAATTAATTGTGGAATTGAAAAATTTTAGATAAACGGGAAATAAAATGAAGATTAATCAACAAAATATTTCTGGTGATATTGCTGGATAAATTGTTGAGGAGGCTGAGCCTCCTTCGAGGAGCCGTCACTGCTTTTAGGATGGGAAAAGCTAGCCGGAGTTTAACAACTTTCACTCTTGGAACTTGATACATGTCAAGTTAACCATTTTTTATTCCCAAAATACTTCAATGTTTTCGTGAAAGGAAAAATGATGGTAAATGAAACGCATTTGAATAAATGTCATATATAATATTGTAATTGAATCTACGCGTTATCATATCAAGATCAAGATATATTGATATCAAAAAGTGCACCACTGGTTAAAAAAACTTACGATATATATATTTATATATTTACAACTTGACATATATATTTTTCAACATATAAACGTAAATAAAAAGGTGTTAAATACGTAAACGAAATGAGTTGGTATACGTTGATTTTGTGCTTCAACATTTTTTTGCTAATATTCCATTTTTATTTTATTAATATATACAAGTGATGACAGCGTTCTTTTAACAGTAAAAGTTCACGAATTAATAATTAAAAGTAACAGCGATCATCCAACTTTATTTGGATGAAGTAAAAAGCTATAGAAAGTTCTACGTTCTCTAGATTTTACTTCTTCGTTTATCACTTGATTAATATGTTGCGCAAATAATTCTTTTAGTTCACTTTGAAATTTGTGATGATGAAATAATATCAAACAGTCACAAAGATGCCATTTTAACTAATTATTTACATTTGGCGACATGTAATAACACACGACTTTAGGAACAAGTAAAGAAAAAACTACTATTATAATGCATAGTACAAAACACGTGGTACACTCTCTGAAATCCTTAGAATGTTACATACAACAGATAAACAACAATATGTTGACAAATTAATGTGCCGTTTGTAATAAACCTTTTTACTACACATTTTCTTTAAAATTGAATACGTTTTTACCTTACAATTATTATTTGTTTTAAATGGAAGACTCAGTTTTAGTAGCGTAGTTAAACTTATAATCATTATTATAGCATTTTGTCTACAAAGGTAGGTACCTATTACGTTCTAATGTATGTACTTATATTGTTATTCGATTTTTTTTTCACTTACAACAGTCTAATAACCTAAATTAATACAAAATTACCAGTGCAGCTTTACAAAAATAACTTCAGAACTACACACCTCTTTGAATCAGCGTGCAGCAGTTTTTAGTATTCGTACGAACATTTTGAAACTAGTTCTGTATCTGTAAAGTAGGGAGGGTGCGTGTAGGCTCACAGAACTTAGGCCACATGTGACCCATTGTACATCCTCCCGAGGAGTTGACCTCCTAGGTCATCGTCCATCCTGTCCTTCTCAGGAAGGTGGACAGGTCATTATGAGACATCTCCTTTATATCGACAGGTGTAGGCCAAGACTCACCGAACACACACTCTCTTATTGACGATAACTCCGGACACTCGCATGCCTGACAGTTTCATCTTCCTGTTCACACATCCTGCATAGAGGTGTGTCCACTAGCCCCATAGGTGTGTCCACTAGCCCCATAGTATGGAGGTGTTTCCTTAGTTGACAGTCAGAAGTTTTTAGTCCAGCCGCTTCCCTGGCTAAAGAATCAGCAATGCGTTTACCTTTATTCCTGTTGTGCCCTTTAACCCACCTCAGGATAATATTGTTATCTGCCGAGGAGTTAGCTAAATCTTGGTGGCACTCTTGTTCTAGCCTCGATATAACACGTTGTCTGTTCAAGGCTAATAGGGTTTGTCTACTGTCAGTGCAGATTGTTATGAGGGATTGTTAGGATTAGTGCTCTGGAGTAAACTCCACATCCTGAGCCTTCTTTTTCGTTTTTGAGCCATCTGTATATATGCCTATTGCATTTGCAGGGTTTATTAAACACAAACCTGGGTTCAATTGCATCATTGGCTGCCTGCAGCAGAGGTATCTCAGTAAGCGCCTCTTGTCATAGGCTTAGCCTCAATTGACCCACTCCTACTTTGGGGTTTACACCAGCCGTGCGCAGCCTCCTTGAATACTTAAAACTAGTTATTTTGGTGACCAGAAATATTATACCTTAATCCGTACTATTTATTTCTCTATGCCTTAATCTAAATATTATCTGTTGCAGCTGTTTGATAAATAATTAAAATACACTGTAGTGGATATGTTTAGTATTTGAATTAATTGATATGATTCACTTTAATGAATTCCTGGTAATTCAAATTTCAAATTGTTCGTCGATATAAAAATTGTTTCACGTGATGAAGTGCGGTTCGTTCTCAAGAAAAACCGCTCAAAACAAAATCACGTGAACATTTAATGACCTAAGCAAGTGGATAAGGACGTATTTGATTTAATACGTAGCCACTTTTTTCATGAGTCAAAACTAAAATTGTAATTTAAAAAACCATACTACTCATTATATAAAAATCAGGGTTAGGTACTTTAGATAAGTGAAAAATCGTTTTAGTAAGAAACACCAACTTTAAAATTAATGGGTAGCCTGCTGCTTTTCTAAATGAACTATACTTGAATTATTAACTATTAGAGGTGGAACAACTAAAAACAGTTCAGTTTTTGTTCATCAGAAAATATCGAATTGATAATAAATATCAGCTTTTATATAAAATTAACTTGGTATTTTTATTTAAATATGTATATTCAACTGTAAAATAATAGATATAAGCAAAATGGTTCAAATTTTTAGTTGAAACACCTTTTCTTTCAATATAATACGTCATTAACTCACTAATACAATTTCTCAGTCATTTTCAAAGTAAGTGTTTTACAACCCAGGTGTACATTTAAAAATATATCTCTGCTATTTTCCAATTTATTAATATTTTGACATTTCATAATTATTACCATAGAGGAAAGTCACCAAATATGGAATAGTATCCTAATATGGAATGCCTCCATTTCTCTAAGACTATAAGTATGAAACGCAACACTCGACCATCTTCTGTTTCATTCGGTCTACTAACTATCGCACCCACAACATCGGGTCAGTTGCGCGAATGCTTCACGTGTGGCAGGCGTGTTTTGTTTTGTTGTCGTGCAGAAAATTTTAAAGGTAAGTAATAAACGAGTATTACCAGCTGTTATGTTTGTTTACGTAAGTGTTATACTATTTAGTATATCGGTATTATGTTTATTTCACCATTTTGTGATCTTTTGTCATTAAAATATTGTGACTTTAAAAAATATTTAGAAGAGTTTGAACCAGTATAAAAATCCAAATATGGACAGTCGTCGGTGTCTAATTATGGAATATTAAATTAAATGCTTGATGTGTGGGCTCTGGGCACATTATGATTGTGCTGGTCCAGAGTTTGATACTTGGATCTGTGACTTTTGCAAGTAATTATGTAACTTCTTTCATTTATCACAATATATTATATTTATTTAATTGATCTCAAAGATATAAATGTCCATTTTTGTTATTGTTATGTTGATTTATGCTTATATTCCATATATGGATACCTATTCCATATTTGGTTACTCATTTGTGATTTTGTTTTTTGTGTTAGATTTTAATTTGATAACTAATATATTTGATTAAAGGCTGTTAATTACTACA
>CAJUYG010000009.1:901203-920661 GCA_910591675.1 Galerucella calmariensis | reverse complement strand
TTTGCTTATAATTTGTTTGAAACAGTTTCAGACGCGCTTCTAAGAGATAAACAATAACAGCGCTTTCAGACGAGACACTTTGTGGTCGGCTACTAGTGTTTGTAGTGTCTGAAAAGAATCGCGCGGCTTACAATACATTATTCCTTTTCTGTGTCTCGTGTGAATGCGTCTATTCATATTAGAGCGCTTTCAGACGAAACACTTTGTGGCCGGCCACTAAAAGTGCCCCTAAATAAAACCTTTCACACGAGACACTAATCGTACACGTGTATCTTATTCAATCCAACACAAATATATTTTTAAATATTCATTGGTCATCCAACCACATGGAAACGTGTGTCCCGTTTGAACGTACTAATTGAAGTTCATGTATTACGAGTGGCCCGTACACAGCCACAGTGTCTGGACACTAGTGGGGCAGAGACACTTCGATTCAGTGGCAGGACACGTATTCCTTATCTGTGTCTCATGTGAATGCGTCTATTTATATTAATGTATTTTTAGCCACGCGATTATTTTCAGACACTTTGTGGCCGGCTACTAGTGTCTGAAAAGAATCGCGCGGATAAGAATACATCAATAAAAATAGACGCATTCACATGAGACACAGATGAATACATCTATTTATATTAATGTATTTTAAGCCGCGCGATTTTTTTCAGACACTAGTAAAGTGTCTTGTCTGAAAACGCTCTAGCTTGACAATGTTTTTGCAAGAAAATGTGTGCAATGAGACTCTTTGAAACCTGTTTAAAATAATTGTTTTTATTCTCTATCAATGATTTTTATAAAAAGTTTACGTATCTACTTTTTGACGATCTATGTATTGAAACAACTTGCCGAATTTATTTTAATTTTTGGATCGGTTGAACTAGATAGAAAGTCATCCGTTCCAAAACAGTAAACGTTTTTTATTAACTATCTACTGTACACTCTAAAATATATAAATGGTTCTGTCTCAAGAAAATATCTTTACCTTGTACCATACCATTGTACCATAAGGTTGCCAATAGGGCTAATGTGCAAAGAATTAATTAGTTAAACAATTATGTGAAAGTGCATAAATAAAAATTGATTTTAATTTTATAACATGCTATTTTAAGTTATTATTCCGACACTTACTGTTTGTCAGAACGCACTGGATGTTTTTCCAAACCTTCAGTCACCATTGCGTCCAAAACTAAAGATTGCAATAATGTCTTGTCACCTAAATCAAAAATAAATTACAGAAAATTCAAGTAACAACAATAATAAAATTGATAAGGGGCGATATAATTTGACAATCCAGTATTTCTGGTTATGGTATACGAACAATAAATAAACTGGTGTACTCCATGGTGGGTATAAGTGACTCACTCTGTACGTATATCTAGAAGTATAATAATAAATTTCATACTTACAATAGTATGCGTCTTTGTCTTGCTTTGTAGATGCGTGATGATGCTCTCTTTGTAAGGGTGATCTGGGTCTTAAAGACATCCATTTCCATCCAGGTCTGCGACTTCGCAAAAGAAAGTGTAATACTCTTTCTTCAGCAGTTTTAAACCATTGCTCACCAGAAGTACCACTGGTGTACTCGCAGTAAACCCTAAAATAATTTATTTAAAAATGTATTTTATTTTTAAAACAAATATATGAATTATAAAAATATGCTCACCAGTCTGGATGGACTCTCCAGTTTTCACCCTTAAAATAGTCACTCACTGAAATGGAATAAAATTGGAAATAAAAACTATTTTAGATCGTTTAAAGCTGGTAACTCACCATTCTTTTGACTATGCTTTATCTCCTGTTCGGCCAAGAGCTCATACATGCCATATCCTTCCGGAATAGCAAGGCCTAAAGAAAACGGAGTACCCTCAATGGGATTATAGAAATATTTGTTTCTTCTGGTCGTAACTCGTCTCTAAAACATAAATTATTTTATACAGTTAAATAGTTATTGTTTTTGTAATGATTAGTTTTTACCATATTATCATATTGGACTTTAATACCGATCTCAGTTTCTCCTTCTTTTTGATCGATCATGTCGTGTCTGAGCTGTGAACAAATTTTTTATCAACTCCAATCTCAAAAGTGGTTAGAATCGAAACAAAAGGGTTGAATAAAACGCACAATATAATAGATTTGTACCAAGTTGGACCAATCAACTTGCTGCAATAGTTATTACCATCATCAGGTTATAGAAGTTAAAAAAATGGTAGACTTAATATCAAGATCTATACAGTGCTATTCAAAAGTCCCCTCTCACCCTCGTATCTTTTGAACGGCTACACTTACATTAATAAAATTTGGAGGGTGAAAATAAAGTGTTGTAAACTTCTCTACGAATGGTAACAGGTGACGTAATAGTAATAGATGACGTCACAGTGCCACTCTGGCCAATAATTTTAAATAGGACCTTATGGCAAGTGATATCTCGTTTGAAAGACATTGACATTGGCTACATATCCATATTAATTTTGTTTGGGTTTAAACTAATTTTGACGGATAAATTAAATAAATACCAAAATTATTGAAATTATTTTTTTAAATTTAATTAATCAAATATCAACAATGGATTCTTACAGCAAGTGTTTGAAATGTGCTCCGTCTACTTCCTGACAGTAATACATCCTATTAGTAAACTCTTGTCGTACTCGTTCGAATGTGTCAGCTGAAATTGCATTGCATTCTTCAATAATTATTTCTTTCAAAACGCCAATGCTATATGGTGCCGTAGTATAAACCTTGGATTTCAAGTACCCCCATAGAAAAAATCTAATGGTGTCAGATCTGGTGACTGAGGTGGCCATTCTATAGGACCTCGCCGGCCGATCCATCTACCTCGATATTCTTCATCCAGGTAACGTCTTACTGCACCATAATAATGTGCAGGAGCACCATCTTGTTGAAATGTTATTTCCAGATGGCCGAATTCATCTGAGTTATCTTCCGGAATTTCAAGAATTAACGGCTCAATTGCATTTTGTAACATCTCCAGATACACTTCACCGCTTAAATTTGAATTTAGGAAGACGGGACCAATTATGTGGTTTCCCAAAATACCTGCCAAAACATTGACTTTTTCTGGAAATTGGATATGTTGTTCACGAAAGGTGTGAGGATTTGTGTCACTCCAATACCTTACATTTTGTGTATTCACAATTTCATATAAATTCGAATCATAATGGTAGTAACTACACTTGGGACAAATATATTTTGACTTAATTGCTTGAAAAAACAATATTCCTAATACTTACATCTAGAAGAAGAGTGTGGTTTTCTCTAGGACCGTTTTCATTTTCTACCAATTCCACTTCCGTCAAATCGACAGAAAGGTATTTTGGTTCTAAGGTATCTTCATAGAGGTCATTGCTTTCCTGGAAACGGGGACAAGTGTTAAAATAAAAAAATACTCACTACTACAAAAACTTACTAATGGTCGTAAATCTGGATGATATAAGACATGACCGTTGTTACTAACAATAAATGAATAACCATTCACTCCAAGCTGAAATTTAAGGAAATAAATTTAAGAGAAGTTTTGAAAAAAACTGGTTGACTCACTTTGTACGAAGGAACCAACTTCTTAATTTGATCAATAGAAACATCCGTACCGACAACTCCTAATACATTTGCAACGCGTACCTAAAAAAATATTAATATTAAAAGGAAATCGTTATGAATCTTTTTTCCAAACTTACAGAATGATTTCTTCTATCAAATACTGGAGCAGTAACTGTTGTCATAAGTTGGCCACGCTTATCGTCTGAAAAACTATCAGCCTGAAAGAAAAATGTATAGAAATGAGGAAGTAGATAAACAACGTTATTATTCTGGAGAAATCTGGAGAAATTTACTTACCCTGCCTCCAACGTAAGCAGGCGTCCAATATATAGGGTGATCATTTTGGTACATAACCATTGGTCTTGCCATTACTTCGATGTAATGCAAAACTTTTTCCTTTATTTCATCGTATATTTGTATTCGCGCGTAATAGCCTTGAAGAAAATTAATATTGTTTAATAATTTTCAATTTTTTTATTTTAAACAATTTACCTTTATGTGCGCATGCCATCCAATGCATTTGACTCGCACTACTGGAATCTTTTCCAATAAGATATGAAAAAACTCGTACAGGACTGTGAGGGAAGTTGTACATTTTGAAAATATCTTTGTAAAACGATGGAGGACCGTCTGTTATTAACATTATAGCCTGATTGCATTGGCATCCTTGACCTGATCTATTATACTAAAATCAAAAACAATAATTAAAATAAGAAATTGCCTGGAAATAAAAATTTACCTTCTGGAGAATTTCGAATGCTGTTATTAAAGCCGAAGTAAAATTAGCAATATTTTCAGGTTTCAACGTAGTCAAAGAATCTTTTAAATACTTTATATTCTCATTATTTGCCTATAAAATAAACAATATATATATATTTTTATCTTAAAATGTATACGGTATAACTAACCTGAGCTAATTGATCCTTAAAACATGATACAGTTTCTTGAGTCGAATCCGAAAATGCGTAAATATTTACAAAATCATTATCCGATAACGTATCTAAAATAGCTTCTGCCGTAGCTCTTGCTAAATTAGCTCTATGTCCAGTCATAGATCCAGAATTATCAACTAATATTACTAAATCTTTTGGGGAAGTTGCAGCATTTACATACCAGGCAGCTGAACGGAAATCATATACGTTTCTATCACCTCTTGGCCGTTGCCAGACTGTAGAAATCGTATCATCTGGAGGCCAAGCAATTCCTTAAAACAAAAATGTTTTCCACTCAAGTCTTAATCGTAATAAGAACAATGCAAACTAATGATGTTATTCTTTAGAGATGCTTTTCCTATATTATCAATACAGCATAGTCCAACTTATTCCAAATGGAATACAAATCCCAAAGTTATATTTCTATAAATTGAAACTCACGGCAATTTAAGTTCAATAATAGAAATTTGTAGTAGTAACACGAAAAGCTCTTTACATCAATTCACATAAAGGCTTTTCAAATTGTTGTTAGTACAGTGCAACGTTATATTTACTTTACAATTGCTTACATTTTCCTTCTGCTTGTTTTGAAGTTTGGAAACGGCACATTTGAAATCAATAGTTTGCTTTACTATACCGAAAGTATTGAAAACTTCCAAACTTAGCGTAGCGTAGGTTTATTACTGCGCTGATAACTAATATTCTAATTATCTTCTGTAAGTTCCTTGAGGCATTACTTATTCTTTTTTCTCTTATTTTTTGGGAATCAAACCACAATAATGTTTTTTATTTTTTATTTCGACGTTTCGGTGGCATTCCAGCTACCGTTGTCAAGATTAACTACTTAGTAATAAAATAATTTTTGGTCCCTATCTGATACAACGAAAAAAATATGACAACTAGACAATCAATAATATTTAGAAGTTTAAAACTACAAAACTTTGTTGTCAAATTTTATTAAGGTCCATTCATAGTATCTCTGGTAAATGTGAAATAAAATATTTTATTTTATGACATTCTAACGATATGATAGTCTACTAGAAATGGAATCCAGTGAAGTGCACGTTCCAGGAACGGTTTTTATTGGGATAGCGCTTTTTTCGCTTATTTTGGAAATGTTGTTAATAAAACGAGTTTGTTGTTACTTTTTTGTGTATGATTATTTTTGTTTTCAAAATATGTATAACTCATTTTGGTCATTTTGTGTATTGAAGTGTGTATCGATTAAGAACTATTCCAATGATAAATCATAAGAAAACCTGGATAAAAACTTATGATGCTATCCTGATAACGCAGGTAATTGATTATCGGAAATTTCTCTTCCTAACATTGGTAACCAAATGTGACTGAATACATTCGGCTGAAATACTAGCTACACTTTTATCTGCATTTAGTTGTATTAAAGCACTTTCTTTGATTTTTCGTCTTTTATTATTGGGCTCTTTCAATATTATTTTTGTCGAATCCCATTGAATTTTATGCCCCTCTTCCCAAGCATGTTTGCAAATACCTGACTTAAAGAACTCCCTATCTTTGATATATTTTTTATGTTCACTTATTCGGACTTTCAATGGTCTAGATGTTTCATCTAAATAGAATTTGTCGCATTCACAAGATATCTGATATATACAATTTTTTGAAGATTGTTCTTCATTTTTTGGTTTCGTTTTTGTTAGTATAGATCTCAACGTATTGATAGATTTAAAGCTAGTTCGAATATTGAATCGATTACCAATTTCCTTAATTCTTTCTGATAAATCCTTAACATACGGTATTGTCAATTTTTTGAAAAATTATTTATATTATTATTGTCATTATTATGGGGTATTAACAATGAGCCCTTCTCTATATTCTTAATTTCTTTATTTACAAATTCTGCTGGGTAATTATTGGCATTTAAAACATTTTTCAGCAGAGTTTTCTCCTTTGTGAAATGATTATCATTAGAACAAATGATTCTGGCCCTATCGTATAAAGATTTTACTACCCCTATTTTAACGCTTATAGCGTGATTTGATTCAAAATTGAAATACCTATTTGTGTGTGTTGGCTTACGATAAACACTTGTTTCATAGCCTGTGGGTGTTTTATTGATAAGAACATCTAAAAATGGTAAAAAATTGTTATTTTCAATTTCAATTTCAAATTTTATAGATTTTTCTTCTTCATTTAAATTTGTTAAGAAATCATTCAGAGATACTCATAAGTCATAAGGCCATATTGCAAAAATGTCGTCTACATATCTCCACCAGACAATTGGTTTTAATTTTTGATTATTTACTATTTTGGCTTCAAAATGTTCCATGTAAATATTCGATAGAATTGGTGTGAGGCAAGACCATAAAAATCATTATTGAACTGAAAATATGTTTTTGTTATACATAATTTAAAAAAAAAATAATATTCTAATATTATATACTAAAATTATATACTATGAGTTGGCAATAATTTGATGATTTTTGATGAAAAAAAAACTAATTTGGTAATTTACCTGGATATCTTCGTAAAAAACCACTGGAACTTCCAAAGAACTGCCAGGATAACGAAGGATCTCCTTCGTAATTATTTATAAATAGAGGATCTAAATTTTCTGACCATTGTATTGCATTTATAACATCAGAGTCTAAAAATATATATAATAATAAAGAATAAAAACATTTTTTTATCAAATACAACTCATAGTTAAACATATTGAGAGAGATACAGAGACAAAGCAAGCAAAGACATTCCGTAGACCATCTCCAGATGTTGTTAAAGGTGAACTGAACCTGTGGATGACTTCACGAACAAGCTTCGTACAGTAGTGCGACCCAGGCTTTAAGAGTAAGTAAATAAATATCTTGTGTATTAAACTTACCAGAATCTAAAATACTGTTAGGCATAAGAATAGAACTAAGACTAGTATTAACAGGAAGATGATCGAAATGAGCGTTCGGGGTAAGAATCATTTCTCTAGTACCCTCAGCTGGTTTGCCATCATCACCAAATGCGTTCAGTCTTTTAGCGTTATAAAATCGAAATGGTTGACCATTATCTGAGCGAGGAGTTAGAGCCGCTTGTTCAGCGGAATCCATTATTCTCTAAAAGTTGGCGAACAAGTATATATTGTGATGATTTTGAATTATTGCAGGCTTAACTTACCATTACTGCACTCATTTTGAAATCCATCATGTTTTTCACTTCCATTGCCATTTCTCTTATTAATATGAGCCCGTCTTTTCTTATAACGTCTATCTCGACATCATGATATTTCTGCAAACACATATTTCAATCATTCAATCTGCTGTATCTTCAGAATTTTCGATACCATCACTTGCTCATGAGATGTAGGTGATTGTAATATGCAATGGTAAAGGTGTACATAGTAATTGTTCTTTGTCAAATGATTTGTCGAATAAATGTTTATATTTGAAGAGATCAACTTTTTTATGCGATCATTAATTGGCGGCACAAAACACGTGACTTAAAAATTGTGACACATGTGATGAAAATGTGTATTTCAACTTGTACTGTTTTCAATGAATAATGTTACTTTGAACATAGACATGAGATAAACTCTTATGAGTATTACTAAAGACTTGCTAATTAACCATTTTTTGTTTCTCAAGAGTTTTCCAACTATGAAGAAAGTAAATGCATAGATACATACAGTTTTTTTTTCATATAAGGATGCTATTACCTAACAATATTCCCACAATTATGCACGAAATTTTCGACGTGATAGCTACTTATACAATTGTTCTATTGTTTTCGTTTTAATCTAATATGTTGGATAACAAAATTTGATCTATAACACTGATATTCCGGAGTAAGACAATGTTCACGAAATATGTGAGAAAAATTAGTTTTCTTCGGGATCATATCAAATTACTTTCACGGTAAATTACGAATTTTTATACCATTTAAATATTATTTAATTTATATTTTATATACCGTTGAGTTTCTAAAACTCATAAAATGCTGCTTTACGTTCAGAAGTGTGGTTGAGTCAAAATTAATAAATTAGTTTCCAACTAAAGGGTTGAAAAATAACAATTTTAAACGCTGGTATACCTTGGCTATTATTATACTGAGAAAACAAATTCAGTACTTACCCTTTGGAGTTCATTCATTCGAGTCATGAGTTTTCCATATTCCCAAAGATCTACACCAAACTTTAAAGCCCAATTTTTAACTCTAAAAAACGTAAGAAATTAAATATTTACTTTATGACAATCCACCGTATGTAAATATAGATTAAGTTACATAATTTTTTGTTAAATAAACAAATTATTATGTAAATTATTGTTTGTTTTTTTTACGTAATCTAAATTAGATTATAAAATAAAGTTTATTTTAAGAAAAAAACGGACTCCTCGTGTAATTTTTCATTTGATTGGGCATTTTAACACGCTATCGAACTAAAATTGTCCAGCTCAATATCTTTGGTTTACAGGAAACTATAAAAATAAGGAAATGCCTACTACGGTAGGTAACTAAACTTAGTTTTGACGCTTAAGAGGTCGATAAAGTCGTATATAAGACCAAATGTAACCGACCTAAGACAAAATATCCATTAAAAGACGCAATAAAAACGTTATATTAAGTCACAAAATACATGCAATTTATCTGTTTGTTATAATTTTTTAAAATTCTGTTTAACTTTAATAAAAATAAATTACCCCGATTGTTTATTCTGAATTAAACTATTTTGCAATGCCTTTTAGATAGATTTATATATACGAGATTGGAAATACTGTTTTCTACAACTATAACGGATTATTGAATGTAAGTGAGACTTACTCGTTATGTGGTATATCTTCGTCTTGTTCGGGAAAAACTCTCATTATTTGAGTGAGAAATAAAAGGAGTAAAAGCAGAGTTTTCTTGTAGGGATACGAGTTCGGCATTACATTTTCACGCAACATGTTCACTCCACTTCTACCTACACTAGCTACTAGGTCAATCTGTTGACTAGCGAATAATTCTGCATTTTATCATTTTTATGTTTTCTTCGATAGAGAAGTCTGTTCATTAAAAGGTTATCGTTGACAGAATGTGATTCACTGTTTTCACATGTTAAGTTGATTCATTTGAGTTCCCTTCATGGGCTCTATTTCGGTCCGTAATTTTATAAGATTTAAGTTACTACCGGACCCGGTCGAGTTAAATTTTTGGCTATAGTACACACCCCGAGCCTCAATTCGGCCGAATCTATTTTGGATTCGTTTCGCGTCTTTGGTGACACGGCGCAAACGCCGCCATACCCTTTCAATCGATATTGAAAAATGGAGTTTTCTACTGAGGGTTTTCTCTATTCAATACCTTTACTATTTCTTAACTATGTACGTTAAACAATCAAGCAAATTCTATTTTACTCCCCATTTTTCAAATAAGATAATAAAATATATCGAACATCTTCATTGGACAAATATAAAAGGTCATTAAAAGTAAACGACCTTTTGTACAGAGCGCCTAACTTTTTTTAAACCATTTTCACGCTTAAAGATTTTCTCCCCAATTAAAATTAATGTAAAAAATAGTTTTCCAGTTCTCAGCGGTTCATTTTAGCGGAAAAGATCCCAGTGACATCTATGATTTATACGTTACACTACTTATTACAAAACATCTTCAAAATCTGTAGCTAGCCATGTATTATTAGCGCTACCACTAAAATTTTATCCTGATTAACCTGGTAAGTTCATTATGAAAAAACAGACGCTCTGTATAAGCCTACTTAATACAATATTACAGTTTTCCATTCATACGATGATTAATGAGTAGAAATGAATAAACATATCAAATAGTGAGACGTTTTTTATTAAATAATATATACTTATTTTCATACCCAAGTAACAATTTAAATTCTATAAGGTTTGTATAAACAGCTACAAGATATGTCTTATAGGATACTAAAATTCTTATAACGGTCTACAAAACAATTAAATGATCCTTATACAACTGAAAAGGGCCCACTTTTCTACAACTGTTTGGTGGTATAACGGTTCTATTAAAAGTTTATACAACTCTTATATGACTGTTTAATACACATTTATACAACTCTTAATCGACTGTTTTATAATCATTTATACAGCTACTATAAAATGATTTAATAGTGTGTCATGTAGTAACATCTATAAAATGGGATTGAAGCGGCACTATGAAGGTCTTACAAAATGGTTGTATAATGCAATATATTTTCTATAATGCTGTTATTTCGAGCACAATGGAAACATTTTGTCATCTATAAGAGTATTTCATTTTTTAGTGAAGAATATCAGAACTAAATTATATTTCAATTTGAACGTGCATCCTACATTTCATTTGTAGAAATGGAGACTTATCAAAACGACTTGGGCCGCTTGGGCGGACATTGATAGTAAACATTTTAATTTCATTTGGATGGTTTAATAGCACAAATTTTGATGCGCGGCAAATTTTACTGATAGATTATAGGTATATAGTTAGCAAGAAAATGAAGCGCTTCAATTCTGGTTAAGTTTCAAGTAGATACTTAAAAAAATAATAAAATAGAATATCCTAAAATACTTTTTTTATGATTTTAATAGTTTATCACTTCATATGGATATTCTTTCACAATATAATTCTCTAAATGATGGTAAAGTCACATTTTTCAATATAGTTTCATGTTTCCAACTCAATTGCTCATAATGGCGGCGATAGCGGTACAAGAATTGCTCATTTAAACATTGCGATTTATAAAACAACAATGTTATCCCAAAAAATGCCTTAAACAATATTTTATTGTCAAATGGAACGGTATACGATAACTAATTTATAACGAAGAATATTTAGGCACTATACAAATAAAAAGTGTTTTATAATGCAACGCAATTGAATACTATACAATATTTATTATACAACATTATACAGCTTCAATAAGACAAGCTTAAGTAACTATTTCATAATGTTGTAGCTGTTAGTTATATAGTATATTAAAGAGCTCTTATACAATAGGTATAAAAGTCTTGTAAAATGATATTTTATAGGGTATTAATATCATTTTAAAAGAAATGATCGTATAATACTTTATAGCATATATTGTAAAAGTCACTATAGAAATAGAAAGTCCTTAAAACAACGCTATTCGACTATTATACAACAATTCAGTCCTCTTAGAATTCCATTTTGCTAGTTGGGTAGATTTACTTGTAAGTAGATCTAGGTATCTAATGTGCTGTGACACATTGTTGAGTATTCCTATGGAGCAATATGCACCAAAATCTAAAGTTTTACAGCACTAATCAAAATCCTGTAGCGCTACAACATTTCTCTTTAACCTTCCTTTAATTTTGGTAAATTTTTCGAATTACGACTTAAAACAGCTTCAGATTTATTTCTATTGTTCTTTATCATTTGTATGTAGTTTTCCAAGTAATATTAAGGAGGGACGCATGGCTTAGGTCCCCTTAAAAAAGTGATGATAATATAAAGGAGATATGACAATCGGATTAGCTCTTAATTTTGTAAACCTAAATATCTATATCGTTGTAATGACTCCTTGTATATTATTTTCATCCATATAATAACTGAAGAATTTTATATTCCGCGTGGTATGTGGCTACGTTAGTAGTGAGTACTATTGGTATGAAGAGAGAGAATGCCCATTCTCCAATCCCACCATTACTAGAAGTACCGAAATTCAATATACCGCTACCAATGTGTACTGTTTTAACTGTTGTAGCTTAGCTGTCAGTACTGAAACAAAGTGCACGGGGAAAGTACTACCTGTACCTATCATTGTCGGTACTATTGGTGACCGATGTAATTGAGGATATAGTTACGTGTGTACAGTGTTTTAAACAGTGAAACGGATTATCAACTCGTCTTTTTCGCTCTGGTTGTTCGACTAAATAGTAAAAGAAATAAAATTCAGGTAGGAAATTCTCACTTGCTTTGGTAAATTGAATATTATTATTTTATGCTTACGTCGATTTAAGGAAAGGTGTATTCCACAATTTTATTTAAACAATTGAATTAAAAGTTTAACGCGGACATGTTTTTTAAAGTTATTATTAATAAAAATCGGTGCAGCGAGTGTATGATTTAATATAAACAAAAAAATTTGTACGTTTTTATATTGTAAATAAACGAATAGAAAAATAACAAATATTTGACACAAACAAATTCTTATAAACAATTATTTTACCATGCTCCTATTCATGGAGAATACCAAGGACATGGTACTAATTTCTTAGCGCCTTGGGAAATGCACTAAAAATAACATTTTTGATAATTTAGATTATTTATTTAAATGCGACAGATACTACAATTTTTGCCGTATCTTTAACTAAATCATTAGAAATAAACTCAGCTTCCAAGGCACAACTGCAAAAATAGAATCCAAAATCTTTCTCTTCGAGCAGCCACCAGAGCCTACAGAACAAATAAGTCAGTCACGTAGCTATAGCTTTTACATGGGGAGTGTTTTGGTTTTTTTCATCTGATAGGTTTAGAAGAGAAAAGCTTTATTGAAGGCGCCGCCTAAAGCAAAAAAATCGAGTGCCACGACCTAAGGCAATTTTTCAAGTTCAAGAAATAATGTTAAGTTTTTTTTTAATTATTTGTTTAACTTGGCTACATCTAAAAGTATTTTTAAACATCGTTTTTCGTTTTGCCCCCTACTGCTGAAATGGTTATAACCACGTATATATATTTTTTAAAGGAACCGTCCCTTCGCCGGCACCACCTCAGTCTCTTGGGCTTATTGTGGATTCTTCTAACATTCTGACTACAGCCTATTCAGCCAATCCGTTCCCTGTATTAGTTCATACAGGTTCTTTACTGGTTGGTTGTAGAAGTCTTCTGGAGTCATTTGAGGTCTTTCATTTAGTTTTTGCCTCCTGTGGTCCAGCGTCTCACAGTTGCATAATATGTGCAGAGTTGTTTCAGTGTCCTTTTTGCATCTCCTGCATGTGAGGTCACCGTTATACAGCCCTATTTTGTTCAGGTGCTCCTTTGTGGGAAAGTGTCCCGTAAGAACACCCTTTTTGGTGCGTAGTTTGTTCCTGCTCATTGAGAGCAGTTCTTTTGCTACTTTTTCTGATGTTTCTTTCATAAATTTCTTCCCATGTGTTTGTCTGGGCGTATTCTTCCAGAGTTTATGGATTGTTCCTTTACCCACCCTTTTAACCATGACCTAGTGGAGCATCTGGGGATGCCCACAAATGGTTCGGGTCCGTTCATCAGTGTTGACGATCCTGCTCTTGCAAGTTCGTCAGCTTTTTCATTGCCAGCGATTCCTTTGTAACCTGGGACCCACTCCAGTGTTACACTGTTCCGAGTCGCCAGTCTTCTAAGTTCTTCGCCGCATTTCCATACCAGCCGAGATGTTACCTGTACATTAATTTGGGAGCACATATTTTAAAAAGTGATAGATGATTGAAAATTGAAGCTTTTATTGAAACAGAAAATCAATCCCACAAAAGTAAATTTAACCTCTTCTGTTATATACGTCCCTGAAATAAGTTCCATTATTATCCTACCACTGAACCTAGGACGCAAATACCAGATGCTATGCTATACTTCTGGAGTTTCAGTGAATGAAAAGCAGCATATTTCTCTCTTTCCAGTCCATTCAAACTACATCTTTTTAATTATTAAAGAATACACCTAGGTATACTTTTTTCAAAATCTCAAATGATCAGTTTTGATCTAAACCCGCTTTCTAGATATAATTAACTCTTACAGAAACTAGGTACCTACCAGCATTGATTGAAAATCTTTAATCAATGGTACCAGTTAATATTTACAGAGGCTTCCAACACAGGAGTAGGACCAGCAGCGTCTACCAGAAATCTTCTTCTTTTACATGAGCAAATTTGCCTGTTCTCCACTCACCAGAAATATTTCTGACTGTAGATAAGAGCAGTCTGTACGCCTATACGTCAAGGAGGTTGCGTTAATGGCCATGGTACGATTGCGCACGGCTGGTGTAAACCCCGAAGTAGGAGTGGGCCAATTGAGGCTAAGACTATGGCAAGAAGCGCTTACTGCGCTACCTCTGCTGCAGGCAGCCAATGATTCAATTGAACCCAGGTTTGTGTTTAATAAACCCTACAAAATACAAATAAAACAGAACACAGAGCCAGATGCTGCAAATGCAATACGCATATATACAGATGGCTCAAAAATAAAAGAAGGCTCAGGATGTGGAGTTTACTCGAGAGCACTAAGCCTACGGATTAAGTGGGGAATGGGAACTAGCCAAACTTCACACAAATGCTCAATTCCTTAAGAGATGGGATGGAATCAAAGGATGCAGTGTTACCAGGATCATCCTGGGCGATCCTGGGAAGCTGGCGTCAAAGAAATATTTGACGATGATCAGGAAAAACCTACGTTTAACAGTAGGATTTCTGACTGGCCACAGTCAACTAAGGAAATACCTCCATACTATGGGGCTAGTGGACACACCCCTATGCAGGATGTGTGAACAGGAAGATGAAACTGTCAGGCATGTCTTATGCGAGTGTCCGGAGTTATCGTCAATAAGAGAGTGTGTGTTCGGTGAGTCTTGGCCTACACCTACCGATATAAAAGAGATGTCCTAGTGATCTGTCCACCTTCTTGGGAAGGACAGGATGGACGATGCCCTAGGAGGAAAACACCCCTCCGGAGGATGTACAATGGGTCACATGTGGTGTGAGACGTGTGAGTGAGTGAGTGAGTGCTGTGAGCCTTCACTCACCCTCCCTACTCTACAGATACAGAAGAGCAGTCTAGTAATCCCTAACTCACTCAGTGTTAACAAATTTAACTTCTTTATTAAATAGTTTTTTTGAATCTCATGATAATTAATAACATAACATTGGTAATTGTCGCGTGAACGAACCTTCCAGTTCCAATCTAACCACGAGACATTGGTATTTAGTTATTTAAACAATTAGGCACCGCTTGAATGAATCTATTAATGACAGTTATTCTTATTTCAAGTTCGAATGGTCAAAATACAATGTGAATTTAAATTGCTAATTTTATATATTTCTAAAAATACTGCTTTCTCTAGGTTCCTATTTTGCATTAAAATAAATAGGTTAAATAACAAATTTAAAGTAGGTATTTATTTGTACTGCTCTTTCAAAAATAATATGACATATAAAAACAGTCATGTGTATCTTTACCAAACACAGTACGTGAATGAAAATGGTGCTCACTCGACTAACAAAATGAATTATAATAAATATATATACAATATTTAATTAGATTCTGCTAACGCTGTTGAATCACACAGTATACGAATACCGGATGATTCAAAATTAAGAACATTATTATTATATCTTCCTTACACTTATTTGATTTTATAGAGTCAGGAGACAATAAGGTATTAAATAAAACTTCTTAAAGTAGCTATATTCTCTGTATATGTACACTGTAATTTGCTCAAAGTCTGGATATTCTCCTAATGGACCAGAAAACCAAGTACATAGAGACTGAAGACTTTGGAAAAAGTGCGAATGGTTGAAGCAATGAGTAGAGTACTACTAGCTCGCTACTAAATGTTTATTTTTCAAGTCAAAGAATCTAAGAGACACTACTGAATTTTCATTCTGTCTATTTCAATCGATTGCACTGGGAATATTTACATATTGAGATAGTTTTTGCAATAAATTGGACATTCACTTGGTCTAAAGCATCGATAGAATGTGCATTCCACCAGCATTCTTTATTGGTGTGGGAAAGTGACGACAAGTAACTTTAACTCGACTCTTTTCCTAAATTCCTATAACGTTCAGCTTATTACATCCAGGATAAGAAATCGATATGAACGGTATAGTCGAGGACATTTAGCGTAATTTTCAGTATATAGTTTCTTTGCGCATAAAATATGAGATAGGTTTTATTATTTCCTAAAATACTATTTTGTATACGTTAAAAGCTTACCTAAAAGCATCCATTATTCAATAATATAGGTAGATATTTGTATATATTAAACTGTTATAGTGACGTGGCTATTTAACCATTACACGGTTCTTGCTTTCCGCAACATTGAACCTATAAACAGTGTAGTGGTTTTATAAATAAGTACCATAGTGCACTAATTTATTCTCGAATCCAATTCGTTGAAATTTACTTAACAGTGATGCTTGACAGCATAATTCGGGACAGTCTATATCTGGCAGCGTCTTAAATTGATTACAAATGGTATAGTACTCTTATAACTCTCAAAATGTGCTCCAGAGTGAAACTTACTTAAGACGGACCTGTCTTCTATAAAATATAATATTTATAATAAATTCGTTTTTTTTTATTTGGTTTTCGTCCAATTATTTGTTAACTGTTTCTTTATTTTTATGAAATTGCACTATGATCGAAAAAATTTAATGATTTGACTGGCCTACATCTGTATTCGGAAAAAAAAGCGATAAGACATTGTTATTTCTTGAATTCTTGATAAATTAAAAAGTGATAGTAGTCCTTCCACGTCTATAATATGCGGGGTCGTTAGGCAAGAAGGTGTTTGGAAAATCTGTTAAGGTCACCTGCCGATTTCTGATTCTCGTAGCAATCCGAGATTGCCGAGAAACCTTATTTAGACATACCAACTAAAAATATTCCTTCTCTTACTTATTAGGATCACATTATTATTCACTTTCATCGGTTTCCAGTCTCTCCTTTTTGTGTTGAGCAGTTGTTTTAGGAAAACTTGCAAATTATGTTTTGTTTTGACACTTTCCACTTTCTTATAGTAAAAACTTTTGCAGTTATTTAAACCCCTTTTTGTATTTCACACCATTCAAAAAGCTTTCTTCATGTTACTGTTAATCAGGGACGTATATAAGGGGGGGCTTTGGGGGTTCAAACCCTCCCCATAGAAAATACAATAAAGGTACAATAATTTTTTATTAGCATACTGCCGCAATATGAGTATTCATTGGGATGTGGCAATAGAAATAGATTCCTCAACAATTGTGAATAATTATTTAGCTGAAGAGATTAAATTTACTTTTGTGAGATTGATTTTCTGTTTTAATAAAAGCTTCAATTTTCAATCATTTATCACTTTTTAAAATAGGTGCTCCCAAATTAATATACAGATAACATCTCGGCTGGTATGGGAATGCGGCGAAGAACTTAAAAGACTGGCGAAAAAGATTTGCAAAGAAATCTAAAAATATGGGAAGAAGAACTAAAGAGGAAAAACTTGAAAATAAACATACAGAAAACAAAAGTGATGACCACTGGATCAGAGGATAAAGAAACTCATTTAAGGATACAAGAAGAAGAAATCGAGCAGGTAGACGGATTTAAATTCCTTGGTATAAAGATAAATAAAAACGGAAATGAAGATATTGAAATAAATGAAAGGATCACCAATGCATCAAAACTGTATAATTATTATCAAGATCATTTATAGGAAAAAAGGAAATCAGTGCAAAATTACAGTATATAAAACAGTTTATCGGCGAATCCTTACTTATGGAAGTGAAAGCTGGATACTGTCACTGTAAGAAACGAGGATGTGAGAAAGGAACTGGAAGTAGAACCAATACTCGAATTATTAGAGAAACAAAAGCTTGAATGGTTCGGACACTTAACAAGAATGAGCAACAGACCAGTCATAGATGTGTGGGAAGCCCGAGTAAATACGAAAAGGAAGAGAGGAAGACCTATGAAAACTTGGAACCAAGAAGTTGCAGAAATACTGGAAAGAAGAAGTATAAAATGCGAAGAAGCAAAAAAGATGGCAAAAAATTAGAAGAAAATACACCTTCGGGTGTAAAAAGGATTTTTGATTATATATATAATTATAATGGACAGTAGAGTAGAGGAAAATTCAGATTAGTGTTATTTTTTAATAAATTGGATGTATCTTTGTAACGATTCTTAGAGAAAATTTTGGGTTACTTTGAAATAGGTGAAAAGTGAGATTAGGTAATTACACATTTGTATACTTTAACAGCTTTTGCGAAATTCACTCGGAATTAATGTTGGGTGTTTCGACGTGTCAATTTTACTTAATATGGCACACCCGGTATATTAATTAGTTTTCACTTTAACAGAATCTTGATGATTCCAAAGACATTTTTCCCAGTTCAGTGTACCTACTTCCTCTTAACGTCAACGTACTTTTAACAAGACTGTCTCCATTTTTGCGTAACATGTTAATTATGGTAATACTCTACACCTGTAGACTGAATGATGCATGTTTGTTACTCACCAAACGTGTTGTCACTTTCATTTTTCTTGGCCCGAATGCGGACCACGCCACTGAGAGATGGCACGCTAAAAAAATCGATTTCACAATAGGAAACAAACTTTCCTTTTCAACAGCTGATGGGCATTTATATGATGGTTCGCCAAATGTTACTTTTTAATAGTATGAAATATTCAGTATTCAAAACAAAAAACTTTCGTGAAAATTTATATGTTTAATCACTGCCTTTCTCGATTTAATCCTACTTTTATTAATTCTGTTTGATTAAATTAAATGCTGAGGTTTTTCTTTTTTTGGTTAGCATTAAAATTACATGTGGTGAAAAAGATTATCTCTTTTTGGGTACCAATTAAACATTTTTAAGGATATTAAATTTCACTTTTCCTTTTCAGTTGAAATTAATAATTCTTCACTAAGCTTATTAGTTCGTCTTTGGCGATCGGCTTGGAGTTAATAAATTAAAGGAAATCGTGATTTTTCGTATCTTTAAATGAACCAAAAATTATGTCGCAATTTCGAGATGATTTGATGTGAAGAACGTAAATAAAAAGTGAAAACTTTACTTTGCCTCAGGCTGCGGCTTATTCAATACAAGGCTTGGTTACTTAAACCTATTTCGGAACAAATTAATCATTGAAATGAATATATTTCATATTTAAAAATGTTGGTACACATCGTCACTGTTATGAATACAAAATTACCAACAATAACAATCTTATTATCTTAATATTTATCTATTTCAATTTCCTTTCCTTTAATATACAAATATATTTCACCAACTATTGTTTTCTGTATCACACACTATACGTGTACATCCAT
>CAJUYG010000009.1:876981-895760 GCA_910591675.1 Galerucella calmariensis | reverse complement strand
AGATTACGTTTGAAATACGACGCATTTTCCGATGGAGGAGCTTGTTGTACGTCTAAAAATATTTGCTGTGATAAAAACAGCATTAAAGTTTCTAAAGAGTCTTTGACACGGTTATATTCTAATTTTTGTATCCAAGGGTCTGCTAATCCCGAATATTCGTACATGGCATACCGTAAGAATGCACTCAGTTTTTGTGTAGGGATATTATCAGAAAAACCTTGATGTTCCACCATACCAAAGACTCTTGTTAAATATTCTACTGGAACAATGCAAGTTGTTTGCGTTTTGTTCAATTTCAAAACATCAATTGTTTTACATAAAAAGTGTGCTAGGCACAACAACATTCCATATGTCAGCTTGTTGGAGATCGGTAGTTCAAATTTGGGTACACTGAAATCATTGTCTATTATCGTTACAACTGTGTCTGGTAAACTTGGGTCTAAAAGATTGGTTAGACCTGGATTAATCCTATATAAAATCGAAAATCCTAATCCCACAGCTGTTACCAATCTGAAAAATATTCAAATAATATTGGGTTATACAGTAAATCTAGATAAGTTTAGTACCTATTTACTATCGCTACCATTAAATCTACTGGGTGTTTTTCCAATTGTATAAATCGGTTCGACTCATCCAAAAAGTACACAACAATATTTTTTGGCCTCAAGATTGCATATAAACAAGCATTTACTATTTTCTTCACTCCATTCTAAAAATTAACCACATTAAATTTGATACATGCAAGTAATTATTATTTTTACTCTCATTTTTTGGGAATCAAACCACAATAATGTTTTTTATTTTTTATTTCGACGTTAGCTACCGTTGTCAAGATTAACTAGTAATAAAATAATTTTTGGTCCCTATCTGACACAACGAAAAAAATATGACAGCTAGACAATCAATAATATTTTGAAATATAAGACTACAAAACTTTGTTGTCAAATTTTATTAAGGTCCATTCATAGTAGATCACATCTCTGGTGAAATGTGAAATAAAATATTTTATTTTACGACATTCTAACGATATGACAATCTACTAGAAATGGAATCCAGTGAAGAGCACGTTCCAGGAACGGTTTTTAATGTGATGCTTGGGAAGAGGGGCATAAAATTCAATGGGATTCGACAAAAATAATATTGAAACAGCCCAATAATGAAAGACGAAAAATCAAAGAAAGTGCTTTAATACAACTAAATGTAGATAAATGTGCAGCTAGTATTTCAGCCGAATGTAGTCAAATTTGGTTACCAATGTTAGGAAGAGAAATTTCCAATAATCAATTACCTGCGTTATCAGGATACCCTCATAAGTTTTTATCCGGGTTTTCTTATGATTTATCATAGGAATAGTTGTTAATCGATACACACTTCAATACACAAAATCACCAAACTGAGTTATACATATTTTGAAAACTAAAATAATCATACACAAAAAAGTAACAACAAAAGCGTTTTATTAACATTTCCAAAATAAGCGAAAAAAGCGCTATACCATTAAAAACCGTTCCTGTAACGTGCACTTCACTGGATTCCATTTCTAGTAGACTATCATATGGTTAGAATGTCATAGAATAAAATATTTTATTTCACATTTCACCTGAAATGTGATCTACTATGAATGGACCTTAATAAAATTTAATAACAAAGTTTTGTAGTCTTAAACTCCAAAATATTATCGACAGTCAAGTTGTCAAATTTTTATCGTGGTGTCAGATAGGGACCAAAAATTATTTCATTACTAGTTAATTTTGACAACGGTAGCTGGAACGCTACCGAAACGTCGAAATAAAAAATAAAAAACATTTTGTGGTTTGATTCCCAAAAAATAAGAAAAAAAAAATGAGAAATTATTACTTACAATTACAAATTCATAGGTGGCATTTGACTTCCTATACCATTCCAATCGCCATTTTTCCAATATGGAGTCAAATAATATTAGAGTATTGATAACCACATCCAAGGCCTTTAAAGCAACTGTTGTTTCGAGAATATTGAAAATGTGAACTAAAATATGTTCAGTAAGCATTATAAATATGTAGCAATTGCGTAGTGTCTCGAACTGGAGAGAGTTAAAATAAGCCGTTACGAATTTAATAAGTAGAGAGCAAGTTATCCAGCCTTCTTCAAGTTGCAATGGACTGATCTAAAATAATTTGTAATTAAATAAAATATAATAAGCTTGAATTTATATGCATACTTTGTTATTTTGTCCCAACAGAAGTGCGTTAATAGGAGTTTCCATTTTAGTAAAAAAATTGGTTAAATTTGTGTTCAAAAAATCTAAATACAGCGGAGAACCAGCATATAGCGCTAAGCTATGAAGTAGGACTTTAGCTAATGACACTGTTGGACCATAATGTAGAAGCTCACAAGTAGAATTCATGAATTTGTCAATTATATTTCTGTAAGTAAACCAACAACTAATGTCTTGGATATTCTTGAACTCGAATAAGCCGCTAACAATTCTAACACACATCATCCAAGGAAGAAGATGTTCTCTAACGGCAGTATCAAAAATTTCTTCGGTAGTTTTCCATTTCTTTTCTTCCACCAAAGTGTATTCAAAATCGAATAGTGGTCCAAACTGATCTAGAAGGTTCATTAAACTAGAAGAAGATTCAAAGTAATCATGAAGGTTTTCTAGCATCTCTTGAATGACTGTAAGTACTGCTAGACGTGCTGAATGTTCCAGATCATTGTAATACTTTTTTATTATAGAAATGGCATTGATAGTTTTATCTGCTAATACTCTTGGATCTCCCCTAAAAATTATAATAAAATTAAACACATCTTGATTGAAAAATAAATCATGCTACTTACGCAGAAGGAATTTTCCAATAAGTTATTTGAAGAAGTACTAAATCCATCCAAAGTTTCAAGCAAAAAGTATTAACCAGGGGAAAAGCTATTCCATCTAATGTCAGAGTGATAAATTCCAACTTGCTTCCATCGTCAAATTTTTTAATTTCTTTAGTTTTTTCCAACATTATAATAAATTCCATCCAAGATTTTAACAAAAAATGTTTATCCTCAATATCTTCTACATTAGCTGACAACTCATTGAATGTTGATCTTATGTATTCCATCCAGTTCTTCACTTGTTTTTTATCTGTGATAAAAGCCTCAAGAGAGGATAAAAATTTTGGGTCGTTCTTGATTTCCACTAACTGAATGCCATATATTCTAAAGATATAAGCGTATACTTTTGGTAGTTGATCAAATTCTCCATACAACGGATTACTGAGCAACGGCCAGAACTGGTTCAAATTCACCACCTCATCAATTAAATGTTTTTTTCTACTGGACCACAAGTTAGCCATCACATGCAGTATCCCTATTTGCAGTGGATTTCTTAAAAAGTTAGGAGACTAGAAGAAAAAATGTAATTAATAAGAATTTATACAGTGTGGAAACCACTTATGGAATAAAATTCTTTATGTCATTATTTTAGAAAATTATAAAAAATGCCGAGACCCATCAACTTTTGAATTGAGATGTGCGTTATGTAAACATAAATGTAAATTTACAGGGTGATACACGCAAGTATGCCATAGTTGGTGTTGTTTTTTTTAATGAGACACCCTGTATATTTGCATATTTTTGAAATCCTCTTAATGAACCGATTCCAACAAACTAAATGATGTATGGTCAATTATGAATTATACAGGGTGAGATTTTTATTTTTACAGTTATTAAACACATACATAAAATACCTGATGTATTTGATTTTAATACATTAAAATAAATGCTCAAAATGTTCTCCACCTAGTTGTTGGCAATAGCACAGTCTCCTATAGAACTCCTCCTTAACTTTGTTTAAAGTTTGAGGTGAAATATTCCGTATTTCTGTAGTTATCCTGTCTTTGAGGTCTACAATGCCAGTTGGTTGTGTTGCATATACTTTGTTCTTGAGATAACCCCACAGAAAAAAATCTAACGGCGTAAGGTCTGGCGATCTAGCTGGCCACTCCATTTATTGGGGAGATTTCATCTAAATAAGTTCTTACCATTAAAGCATAATGGGGTGTTGCCCCGTCTTGCTGGAACCAAATATTTTCATTCGGTAAGCTAGGATCTATTGTGTAGGGATATAAGTTTGTCAACGCAGGAATAACTTCATTTCTAAGCATATTTAAATATTTTTCAGGTGTCAAATTTCCATCTAAATATATAGAACCAATAATATGGTCGCCTATGATACCAGCCCAAACGTTCACCTTTTGAGGGTACTGAGTATGTGTCTTACGCATCCAATTAGGATTCTCTGCTGACCAATATCTGAAGTTCTGTCGGTTTATCTCTCCATTCAATGTGAATGTTGATTCGTCAGAAAAAATAATGGTACCAAGAGCTATCTCATTTCTGTTCAGCTTATTCATCAATCTTTCGCAGAAATCCATTCTACGATATGGATCGTCTTCTGTTAACTCCTGCACAAAAGTCAATTTGTAGGGATGAAGTTTTTCTTTATGAAGACATCTTAGAACAGTTGTATGACTAACATTATTTTTATTTTTACGGGCAATTTGAATGTACTTGAAGTTGGATTCTCTTCGACACACTTAACAAAATATCCACTTTCACATCATCTTCAACGAAGTGTGGTTTTCTTTTCAATGGTTTGACATGTCCAAGTTCTCTGAATTGTGCATGAATTTTAGACACAGTGCTTTGTGAAATATTAGGCAATTCGTGATACCTGTGATTAAATAAGTTTGTCACTTCAACTTGACTTCTGCAGTTATCCCCGTACCCGATCATCATTAAAATCTCAATTCAGTGAGTCTCTAAATATTTCATTGTTATGTCGACAAGGAAAGAGTGTTTGACAAAGATTTTACTTTTTCAGTATAAACTGTCAACACATCAACAACTGACAGAATAGAAAACAATCCACATTATTTACCGATTTTGTCTAATTATTGGCGTTTTTAGGTATTTATGATGAAATTCATGGGCGTAGCAGGTTTTATATGTCTAACAATTAGTTAGTTTAGATTTTTGATAAATCCTTATTAGGTAATTTAAAAAAGTACCAATATTTCAAGTGTAATAAAATATTAATTTTAAAATGTCGCCCTGTATAATTCATAATTGACCATACATTATTTAGTTTGTTGGAATCGGTTCATTAAGAGGATTTCAATAATATGCAAATATACAGGGTGTTTCATTAAAAAAAACGACTATGGCATACTTGCGTGAATCACTCTGTACATTTAAACCCAATTCAAAAGTTGACGTGTCTCGGCATTTTTTATAATTTTGTAAAATAATGACATAAAGAATTTTATTCCATAAGTGGTTTCCACACTGTATAAAATTGAGAGCAAAAACTACTTACTCTTTTTATATTTTGTAAATAATCAATCATAAAATCACTGACAGTGTCTAGTTCGATAGTTTTTTCTTTGTTATCACTATACCACTTTCTAGATCGTTTGACATTGAAGAAGGCAGCAGTCATGCCATGCTGATAAACAACAGAAGTTCCAATTAGATCTAAAATTTGCACTTTCAAATCATCATCTTCAGTAGAGTCTCTTAATCGATCTAAATATAACCTTTGTACTTGATCATAATCCAGTCCTAGCAGAGCCATTAATGGTATATTTTGGTCCTAAAAGATAGTTTGACTCAAATGTAATCAATTTTATTAAGCATAATCACTTCACCCTATAACTAGTTTTTTTGATTACAAAAATACCTACCCTCGACAATAGTTCCAAAAACCTACACGATAATTTTCTTAATGCTAGCGAATAAGGATTAATAATATATGGTGTAACTCCTTTAGCAAAAAATCCTACATTATCATCTAAAATGTTATTTTTCTCCTCCGTTTTTTTCTTATGTTTATATAATAATAATAGTAGAACTAACTGCAATCTTAAACATTCTAGACTTTCCAAAGCAGGCCCGCTAGTCCAATTTGTTTCACCTTCCATCAATTTTTGAAGATAAAACTTTTCTTTGGAAAACACCGACATGTAGCTGGAAACCGTAATTTCATCATAATAAAACGAGTCTATTACAATTTCAAAAATTATTGCAGATTCAGCTTCTACTTTCAACAAATGACGTTTAAGGACACCTACAAATATGGAAAAACATAGTTTTGTGATTGTTGCTTGTTCGTATGGATCCTCATAATACCACTGTTGGTGTAGAGGGAAAGTGTTTGTTATTATATACCACATTCCCGCTAATTGTATATCGTGATGATAGCGATTTTTCTAAAAAAATATACTTAAATAATATCAAATAAATTATGTATAGTAAATTTAAAAAATTTAATTGTAATGCTTACCTCAACCATAAAAAGAATCAACTCTAAATATTCGATCAGTAATTTATGAGTTTGTTTTCCCTCTTCTTCTTTTAAGGCTCTATACAATAATGACTTGTTATGTAATTGACTAAATAGGCCGTTTTTAGATCCTCTGGTAAAGCTTATAACATACGGCATGAATCTTTTTCGCAATATAGGGGGAAAAGCCTCCATATAGTCCAATAATTCCCTCTTTATTAAAGTACAATAGACAGAAAAGAATAGTAGGATAAAATCAGAATTTTTAGCAGGTCCTTCACAAAACTGCGTAGGAACTATTTCTAATCTTTGCACTAGAGTTCTGAGTTCAATATCATGTCTATAATCCCCTTTATACAGCTTTAAAATGTGGTGTATACATTGATAACCATTATAGACTAGTTGTGTTAAATTTTTGTAACAATACCAATCAGGTCCAGTTTCAAAACTAATTGTACTCAAAGATTTGGTGAATTGTTCCATAAGTAAGAAAAAACTGAAGGGAAAGTGGACTTTTGAAAACGCTTCATTTTTATATACAAATTTTTCTACTACTGTGCCTTCAGGAATCATAAATAAATGACTGTCTACAAATAGCTGCAAGTATTCAGTCATTGTATACTTATTTTGTCGATGTGTATAAGGTATCTCTGCCAAAAATGTTGGTATTGATTTAAGAAGTCTCATTGTCTGTAAATAAAATGCATTATCAAATGTAAGTCAATTGTAAATTTCATGTTTAGTAGACTACAATCAGTGTTATAAAACCAATTGGAATATCTTTATATCCAATATAAGAGCTCAACTAACATTCATAAGCCATAAACAAGACATTTAATAGAGAAAAATGCTACATGTTCAATATACATTCTTATCCATCTTCTAAAGTTGGGAAAAAGTGGCTAGGTCAAATACTTTAATTCCTACTTACACTTTCATATTTTTCAGGAATTGATAATATAGATTTGCATAGCTCCAAAAATGGTTCGAACACAAAAGGAAACGCTTCTACAGAAAATTGAAAAATTGGACCTAACTTTTCTAAAACTGTAATTCCTCTATATTTAACCAGTTCAGCTACTATTTTAACAGCCCCTTCTTGTTGACAGAAGCAATTAACATCTTTATAATGTATGAACTGGTCTAATAAAGTATATATGCTATTTACTACAGCATCATTAGGTTTAGAATTCTAAAAAACGAGATGGTCATATAAAGTTTAAGAGTTAATTGCACCATACATACTGCGAACATTCTGTGGGTAAGCAGATGGTATATAGATTCAAAAACGTTTTTCTTCAAGAGCTCTTCTACCATTAATTTACAACTTTCCATTTCACTGTCTGATATAGTTCCAAAGGATTTACAGGATATCTTAAATATTGACCATGCGAACATGACTATACTATTATCCCCCTGAACCTGTAGAAGTTCCAAATTTTTTTCAATATTTATAGGCAATTGTTGACCCACACCTGGTGACTCCCTATAATTATAAACAATGTTAACCAAAAGCAATAGTTTTTTTTTAATACATACCAATTTTTGTGTAAAATTGTTAAAACAACAACAATTTCAGCATTTTTGATTTGACATAAATCTTCATGTCTGGATATTTTTATACTTTCTGCATATAGAGGGTGTCTAGTAAATCCATGTCTAATAAAAAGTGAAATAATATTTTCCAATTCAGAACCAGTCAATTTTAAATCTTGTAATATTTGTAATAATAACAATAGAACTTCCAGTTGCTCTCTATTATTTCTATGGATCCATTCACTCAAAAGGCCTTGTGGTACAAAGTGTTTTGTATCTTTACCTATTTCATGTATCAAGTTATTAAACACTTTAACTGAATTATTCCACAATAAAGGTAAATCTATATCTTTCACAAAAGATTGAAGTTTCTCTACATGGGCATCTTTCACATAATGAACACTTTCCAAAATATGTCTCAAGGTTTTTAACAAAAACATGCGGTCAGCAGAATAGAAATACCATATATTTTCGGTCAAGAACTCTATTTTTGAGTTAAACTTTATCAAAGTCTTCAATTCATCAACTTTACCATAATATTCATACATTAGGAAATTACAAATAACTGTCCAAACCACATTTGCATTCAGGTTCTGAAAAAAAGTATTTTAAATATGTGTCTTCAAAAATATTTACTACACACCAATTTTCTACTTAATGTATGAATAAAGTTGCACATTTCATCATCTGATACTATCTCTTTCAAACCAAGATTTTCTTTCCATTTTAAGAAACCTTCTTTTGAATAGTACTCGTATTCTAAAAACACATCTAAAATATTTTCTTTGCAAATATCTAGTACATCTTCTACAATATCATCAGTAACATGGGGGTTTTTCGAAGCAATCACAGGGTAAATCCTCTTCCAAACACTAAAAAAATAACAATTCAAGCGTTGTGGTTAATATCAACTAATTACTTACGGTAATGTTTCCATTATTTTGTTTCTTTAACCATACGATATTAGAGTTTTATAATATTAAAAATAATAGATCACAAATTTAAGCGGAAATTATAATTAATATAGGTTAGGTTGTTGTTGACAGTAATCATTTGAGACACTAACGCTTTTTGGGAATCGAATCCACAGACCTACATCAAATCTCGAGTAGGTCTTGAGATCTATGACAAAAAAAAACCACCTAGGTGATCTGTGGTAGCTTCTACTTGACAGTTGGTGCATATGTGACAGATATGACAGTTAGTTACGTATCTAGTTCACCAATCACCTTACATTATGTATTGTGTCGTATAAATAAACAGACTATTGAATTTTTCATTTTGTAGTATCAATAATTTACGTATATTTTTATAGAGATGATTCGATGCAACATTTTTATTAACTAAACGTATATAAGTATTACTAGATTTATGCATTAGTTTATTTGAATATTGGCGCACATATCTAGGCTCATACGCCACCTTTCGCTTGTAGATTTCTATTAAAATCAGTGGTGTGTCAAAATATAATTTTCGATGTTAACTGTGATTGCTTAAAAATTTAATAAGGTAAGTTTTTAAACATATTTTGCAATTATTACCAACAATATTAATAACAAAAGTGATAAGAATAATCTTGGGTGTTAGTGAAAAGGTGTTTTCCAATAGTAGCACGTGGTCGCTGAAGGTAGTACGCCCATGCTGGCTGCAATGTAGTTTTAGAGGGGTATACGGTATACTGAAATAAGCTTTCAATCCAGTCTATCGTGGCGGGATGGGACTTCCTTCCATCTTGGTTCAGATTCTTTAGTAAGAAGCCGGCTAAACGAGTGAGTTATATTAGAACAGAAAAATTTACAAATAAATAGCTTAGTTCACCAAGTAACGATGTATTAGCTGGAAATACGAGAATAAATAATTTATCCCGGAATGAATTAGGTATGATGCATTTAAGTGTAGGCTTTATCCATTCTTGCTAGTCTAGTTTGAGGGAATGGCGAGTACCACCTATACGAATCTCATTATGAAAATACGCATTTTAATTGAAAACTTTGGAGATTATGATATGTAGTTATGCTGATAAATTTTTCTAGAAAAGCGAAATTGTTCTTTAAGCAAGGTAACTTGACCCAATACTAGATGACAGTATTATTTATCAAAAAGTTCTTGCTACTTTTCTAAAATTGTATTTTTTTCCTTTTCAGTTTATAACGAAGGAAACAGAGCTTATGCACGACGGTTTGTAAATAATAAAGTGCTTTATAAGACGATGGCCGTGTCTAGTCGAGCTGTAGTTTACTCTGATGTTAATTCCCATAAACCAAGAGAATACTGGGACTACGAAAGTTATGTTGTCGATTGGGGCCAGCAAGATGATTATCAGTTGGTGAGGAAGCTAGGAAGAGGAAAATATAGTGAAGTATTTGAAGCTATAAATGTAACAAATAATGAAAAATGTGTAGTGAAAATATTAAAGGTGAGTACACATTACATATTGTATCCTTTACACACATTATAACTGAATATTGAAAGATAAATAATTTTAATGAAGCATATTTTTAGATGTTATTTATTTCTTGTGATCTAGATATTTTGTTAAAATTGCATATTGGAGTACTGTATTATATAATTGTCTAGAACAGTGCAAAATTTAGATAGTAATTTATGCTGACACTACTACTTGCTTTCAATAAACTTTTCACTATTATCATTTATTATTGTTGGTTTTAAGTGTGAAAATTTTCAATCAAAATCTGAATGGAAAATGTTTAACCAATATGTGGTGCAAATTCAATTTGTAAATATTTAAATGTGGTCTAGTTTTTTGGATTTTATTGATTGATTATACTAACATACATAATGTCATTAATTAAGACACAGTACAAATTTAAAGGCTATTTTTACACTCAAGCAAGATATTTACAGGTGATTTACAAGTATATTAGATTTTAAACTGATGCTTTTTGTCGAAATAGGTCATTTGATTATTTGACAATGTTTTAAAATGTAGATGTGTTTACAATACCCTGTATACAGCTTAGCATAGCTACATGGTAAAAATAAAAACAAAAACATATTTATGCTATGTACAGGTTCACTTTATTTATTAGCCACATTTTGAATTTTTACTTTTAACTTGAAGAAATTTATATTCGTATTTGCTAACAAGTATATCCATATTAATGGTTGATAAAGAGATTATGTTTTATTGCTTTCAACACAATTGGTAATTTGATAATCAACATGCTGTTCATTAATACATAGAGTTGAAAATAATTTTATGTGAATACTTCATAGGCTGAAGTCAATGTCATGTCAATTTGTTGATTAATAACGGAAATATTTACTAGCAGAACTTTCCTAAATAGTTGAACAATTGAAGAAAAAAAGTAATTCATTAACATACTTTGGTTTTATTTAAGAAATTTTAAAGAGAAATGAACTTTTCTACACAAATCATGTTAATATGATCAAATATTATCATTGTAATGCAGTTCATATCATTAAAAAATAAAGAAATCTTGGAATAAGATATAGTGAAAATCTTGATTGATTTAGAGGGAATTTCCAGAGAAAATGAATTATGTAATCACTTGATTGAATTGAATCATCACCCTTCATTGAATAATAGCATTAAACTGTTACATAATCGATATTATCTCAGACTAAACAGGGATTCCTATAAATAAATACTCTTTATTCTCTATTATTAGATTGTCTTTTAGATATCGTATAAATGTCTGACATCTTTATATTTCTCTTCTGGGGTATCTGTAAGAATTTGAAGAGTGGGTGACCCCCACAGCACTTAGGCCACAATTGGCCCATTGTGCATCTCTTCTGGGGTAATTCTACATAAATAAATTTGGTTGAAACTTTGAGATTTGTTCAAGCTGTAGAATTATTGATATAAAAGTGAAATTAATTGACTTCCTCATTTGTTCCAGCCTGTAAAAAAGAAGAAAATTAAAAGAGAGATAAAAATTCTAGAAAATTTGAGAGGAGGTACAAACATAATAACTTTAGAAGCTGTTGTTAAAGATCCCGTCTCTAGGACTCCTGCTTTAATATTTGAACATGTGAATAATACTGATTTTAAGCAGCTTTATCAAACGCTTACTGATTTTGACATTCGTTATTACTTGTATGAATTACTGAAAGCTTTGGATTACTGCCACAGTATGGGTATTATGCATAGGTAAGAGAATTACACATTTCCCAATTCAGCAGGTCTGATATTGACTGTGCATTTTCTAGGGATGTAAAACCACACAACGTGATGATAGATCATGAAAATAGAAAATTGCGATTAATAGATTGGGGCTTAGCAGAATTTTATCACCCTGGACAAGAATACAATGTTAGGGTAGCTTCGAGGTACTTCAAGGGTCCCGAACTTTTAGTAGACTATCAGATGTATGACTATTCACTAGATATGTGGTCTTTGGGCTGTATGTTAGCATCTATGATCTTCAGAAAGGAACCCTTCTTTCACGGTCATGATAATTATGACCAGTTAGTTCGTATAGTAAAAGTTCTAGGCACAGAAGAACTTTTTGAATATCTTGATAAATATCATATAGACCTAGATCCTAGATTCAATGATATTTTAGGAAGGTAAGTTTGTATATGTGATTCGTGTAATTGAATTTATAAAATGGATATTTCTAGACATTCTCGAAAGAGATGGGAACGTTTTGTTCATAGCGAAAATCAGCATTTAGTATCACCGGAAGCATTAGATTTTTTGGATAAACTTCTACGTTATGATCATTTAGAACGCCTTACAGCCCGAGATGCAATGGATCACTCATATTTCTGTAAGTATTATTTGAAGTTTTATTTTTTTTTTTGTTTCGAAGTACAATGAAATTGAAAAGGTGGCCACTGGTACATACCTCATGGTTTTGATTTTTTTCTTGGTATATATTACAGATCCAGTAGTAAAAGAGCAGTGCCGAATGCTGTCAACAGTGTCATCATCGCCTACTCCTCTGACAGGAGTAGGTGAGTAGCAAGCAAATAAGTGGAAGGTCCCCTATCATGTCATGTGCTGTCATATTTGCCATACACCTTTCAATAACTTTTTCCAAACTCATGTTTTTCTCTCTTTGGTCGTGATGTTACACAGGTATTTCCATTTTGTATAAAATTTAAGTGACAAATTTGTTTTCCACATATATATATATATATTTTTTTGAGAATAATTTCAAATGACTGGCGTTTTGTGCATTGTTTTAAATTTGTTCACATTTCTGGTTACAGAAAAAAATAAACTAAGGTTAGAAAATAGTTGTTACCATTTAACTAACGAAAGTTATTTGAAATTGTCATTTCCTCTGGGTATAACATTGTTTAAAGGATTGTATAAATATTGTGTTTAATCGAATTCTTTTGAATACACAGATGTAAGAATTATTAGCAGCTAAAATTCCAAGTAATATGTACCTATAACGCATTTATACTGACGCAAGAAAAACATGAACGAAACGTCGTTTGAAGCATTTAACTGGTCAATTATGCAGCTTTATAATTAATTTTACGAAAAACCGTACATCAGTCAGATATTTATTTAATCTGTAGCACCATTATATCTATGCCTTATTCCTCCGGCTATTTTCTAGAAATTAGTTAGCAAATTTTTTATCTAGGTCAGCGTATTTGATGTTGTTTAATAGTTTAACTTCCTGATTTTTATTTGTTATCGGCAAAATGAACTACATTTTGGCTAAGATAAGTTCAGGAAACTACAAATTGATAAGTTGGTTGTTTTTAAAATAATCTTGCTTGAAATAGAGTCGCGCTGGTCAATCAGAATATCGAGTTTAATGTAGCTGCCGTCCATTGAACTCCTGTTGGATCATTTACAAGAAGTTATGATACAACTGGCTTTTTTCTAATAAATTTGCAATAAATAACTCGATTTGTGTTGGAAAGATTTTTGCTTCTTGAGTTACCTAAAATGACAATAAAAAATGGGTTCGTAAAAGAAGGTGTACACAAGATGACGCTTTTTAATAACAATAATATACATTCTGTGAAATGTAAATCTAATCATTCCAGCAATCATGAAAATAAAAATCCCCAAGAAATTTGAAACTACAGTAAGTCACAGCCTAAATAATGCAGTCGCTATAAAAAAAATTGTTGATGCATCTTTATTCATTTGTGCAAAACTTGATATAAAAGTGATATTTGTGATCTCCATTATCGTAGCATTGCGTTTACTGGGAGCAATATTTGCATAAATCCTCCTGGCGTCCATTTCAACAACCTGTATGTTTATCTTCAGCGGACGCAGGCACAATAGGGTACAAGCATACATTTTGCTATATATTTGCTTTATCAGTTCTCCTTCACCTTGCATGTCTATTTTTTCAAAAAAATATAAACTTTACTTTTGAAACGACTTTAAAAATCATAAAATTTGAAAGTTCGCCAAAACACGTTTTACGTCATAAAGATCGCTGCCCCATGGAGTGACGTCATTTGTTTACGTTCTTATTCGTGTATCACGCTCTGAGTTGTGACCTAATTTGTTTCTGAAAACAAATGGATAAAGCCGAAAAACAAGCTTTGTATTCCGTAAGTACACTTCTATGCTGGTAATTTTTATTCTTGAATAGTTTGAGGTTATGTACTTATATGTCTAGGAATCAACCATAAAAACATTATGTTCTTACGACCAGACATCGAAATATGGTTATGGTTGGTATATATTATATAATACATAGTTTAAATCGTACTAACGATAATGCTTTAACTCCTCTTATTTCCTCTGCATTAAAGCAGCAGTTTGACTTCATAAATTCAGGCAGCATAAACATAAATGAGTCTAGTTTGGGCAAGTTATGAGTTTGTGCTTTTACAAAACCTTCGCTAGCCATATCTTTACTCACAAAATATGAAAGAATCGTCACTGAACTAGTAAATAAAATATTTTCTTGTAAGCTTTAAAATATCCTCGGAAATATCGAATATTTATGTCAAGTTTCCACTTAACGTTGACTTTTAGAAATGAAAAAAGCACACACAAACACGAAATGGTCTCAAACAAACATATAAATGATATTTTTACGTCGATGAAGCAATTAATAGTTGATTAAAATACAATATATACACACAACTACACAGAACCTGATGCAATACACCGGCCATATTGATAAAAGTAAATAAACAAGAGATATGACATCACACGTATCATCGGTAGCGTTCGGAAATGACACAAGTTTTTGTATGAATAAAGGGGTATTGTGATGAGTTGTTTTTTTATAGCGTCTGCATAATTTGAGCTGCGAGTCACTGTGTATAAATCTTGGATTGACGCTTTGAGGAGCTATAAATTTGAATTGTACGGTTTAATTAAACGTACTCGTGAATGGCTTACGTTTCCAAAGAAATAAGACATTTCAAATGCAGCGTTTATAGTGAACTGTTAACTATTGTGTAAAGCTCTTTTTTAAAATACAATAAATTGTATCTATTAATTTGTATAAAATCTTGATCATTATTATTAGGTCGTCTTTTCCTACACTTTTTTATCGGTAGAAACTGAATCGTCCAAATTTCTTTAGAATTATATTTATATTTTCTAATTTAAATTTGCTTTTTTTTTCAATAAAATGGCAGTAATATTTTGTTTTTGTATATTTTAAGGGCGTTATTGATACCTTTGTAATAGTGTGTAAGTAATTTTGATTTTTTTTGTTGTTGAAATAATGACAATAAACAAATTTTCAACTAAAATAGTTTTTTAACATTATTAGTAACCACGTGTATAAAAACGCTCAATTTGTATGTAGGCTTTAGTCTATGTTTCAGCAATTTCTATTAGTTGGGCATCTTTCAGCAATATTTTATAGTTAGTAATGTGAATAAACGTGTATAAATAAATTTGTACATATTTTCGATGGCGGTCACATTATTAGAGGTACTTTAGTAGTGGTGCGCAACCGGAAAAAATGAAATATTTAGAATTTCTTTCGTACTATTCTTACTTTTATACTCTGCTATGTGTCAGCTTAAAATGCCTTACATGGTACGAAGTAGAGACATTCAAATTCCATATTTTAGCTACTAATAATATGTTAGGACTATACCATTGGAATTAAATTATGTAATTATTTATGTTAATTTATAAAACTTATAAATAAAATTGTAATATTACGGTGATGTACAACCTGTTACTGTACAAAGTAATAAACTCCTTTGTAGAATATTTTGTGAAATGAACCAAATATTAATATCATCTTTTAAATTACTATTAAGTTTTCCGAAAAAAGGTGTATAAGAACGGTTAGGTAACGAATCTTAGATACCTACTTTTAATAATTGATTAATAAAATTTGTTAAGTTCCTGTGGTCTGCCAATTCTTTGATGATTGCACTTTTAAATATTGAAATCATTTACCAGAAGTTTTACATTGCAATTTAACGCAAACTCATTCACTAAACAAAAATTCATCCCTTCCGTCTCCCAAGTAAGGGTTTACTAATAAGTGAAATGTTATTTTTAAATTTAACTATCGAGACACAAAATGGTACAAAAACTGTCTAGACAAGTGCTCCTAATGAAGGTAATCTTTTATATTTACAATTTTCACATCTCGAATTGAATGAATTCCCCCAGTGTAACATTATTTGTGCTTCTAAAAATAGTTTCTATGTTCAGTTTCGAATGAAGAGATTTAATTTTATCCATTTCTGTAGATAATTAATTGAAATTAGCTTGTTTTTCCTCGGGAAACTTCCTCTAATTTTAGCTGTGAATAGTAATCTCAAGATATTTATGGAAATAAGCTTATTTTTCTCTGGAATCTATTATGAAATATTTCATATCACTTTCTTCTGTGTATTTTCCGATAATCTGAATCAGATGCAAGAAATTTACGCTTACTATTGACCTATTAAAATCTCTCGGATTCTATTATGAGAATATCTGCTTTTATTCCAGAGAACAGAAGTAGAAAAATACCAGAACTAAAATTGAAAATGCTCTTAAATGAACTTCATTAAATAATCTCAACAGAAATCTATATTTTGCAGTTGACAAGGCCAGATAAATTTACGTTGAAATGTGAGTTGTATTTAGTGGATATGATTAATTTCTTGGATACAACTAACAGTTTCTTGTATAAAAAAGGTAAGTACGTAATTTTTTATATTGAATATTGATGAAATTTATTGTTCAATGATTAAATTTTTGTACAAGTACAAAAATCGGGTAATCTCTTATGGGTATCTCGTATTTCATTTGCAAAGGTATAAACATGGAATGGGCTCATTTACATATTTTTTTATTTTACCATTAGGAAGAGCACATCATTTTGAGGCTCTGTGCAAAAAATTAGACGTCAGCGAGACTCCTAGGTCGCCTAAAAAAATTATAAACATTAAACAGCGCTCCTCTCCGAATTTCAGCCGTGACGTCATCGCATATGAAATCCCGTTCAGGGAGTGGATAGCGCGCCGAGCGGTTTTCGGTTAGATGACTACTTTGCTAGTAACAGTGTTTTGCTTGCTTATATGCTTATTATTTTTTATTATACGTTTTAGCAAACTCCAAACAGTGTTATGTTTGTGAAATAAGAACGTTTAGAAATAATTCAAACTATTCGACACAATGAACCACAACCAGAGTGAAAAAGCTATAAATATTGTGCGGTTCCAAAATGTAAAAGTACTACGATTAAAAAATTTAACAAAACATTAATTTCTATTAATCAGGATTCAAAAAAAAAACGGAAGCAATGGCAGAAAAGCATAAAAAGACTCGAAGCATTCACTGATAAGTCAACATACTTTGTTTGTGTATTTTTAGGATTTCATTTTTCTTCAATCAGAATCGTTATAAATCACCTTATAAAATACGTTGTGAATCCATATTGAGAGTGTTACTGAAAACCACACGCTTGTATTAATCTAAATTTTTTTAAATACGTAGATAATATTGTTCTTATAGCTTGTGGTGTTATTATAGCATTTGGAAAAGCTCCTTTAATTGGGCAGTCTACAGTTAAAAAAATTGCAATTGTTTACTGAGTAACCAGGGATAAAATGAAATATCTGGAATCACCCTGTATATCATTTGAGAGAGTATGTATTCATTAAAGTATTGACATTTTTAATCATTCCTGCCGGAAAACAGCCAAAAACGATGTGTCACATAGTATAAAATTATAATTTAATAAACTCGTGTTTTTGATTAAAAAACTTCATAATCATTAGCAAGTCAATTTCTGGGAGATTCAATGAATCTGTTTTTTTTTTTAAATTAGGTCCACACAATTTATTTTATCAACACAAAATTTTGTAGGTAATTCAAAATACGCGAGGCACTTAAAGTCAGAAGCGTAATGTTAGTGCACATTAACTTTCATATGCGGTGACGTCACTGTCTTCGGTATGCTTGTTTAATTGGTTGTATTAGGAGAACGACATTCTATTGACATGAAATTTTCATAATAATTTTTTTATCCCTAGTACTTTGTTTTACGACAGTTAAAAATGATTTAAAAATTTTAGTAAACGAGCCCATTGGTTACAAATTTCAAGCTTTCTGCAGATGGTAAATCGAAGGTAAGCGATTGGCGACATATTCCAACAAAATCAAATTAATAGTTTCAAAACTTACTATGTGGAATCTTTTTGTAATTCTGGAGTAAAACCAATCTTTGTATAACCTAGTATACTTTCACTTTGGGCACTGTATTATAACCACAGTATAGGAGTGAACCCTATACTGTGTTCTAACTATAACCAAACAAAATGGTATACAACTTGGAAGCAGTAATGCATGTTTGGTTGCATGCCAACTAGAGAGGTAATAGGTCATGTTTGGCAGGACGTCATGTGTTGATGTGAGACATTGCTCCGAACAATTCACTATGAATCACCCTGTATATTGAGACTCTAGTCCATTTATGGTACATATATGGTTCTTGCAAGCATCACAAACAGTCTTTGACAATCCGGATTCGGCGCAAAGACC